>JXPL01024029.1:0-10503 GCA_001015235.1 Sphyracephala brevicornis | reverse complement strand
GGACCAAGGTCAAATATTAATGAAGTAAAACGTCGACAGTGACACTTCTTAGTATAGATATTCTTTGACTTCTATTATCAAATAAAAATGTAAAACTTCAGTTTTAGAAATATACAGGGATTATATTATTAAAATTTAATTCGTATAATTTAATTCCGTATATTATAATTTATAAGGTAAGTGACGCCATTCGAATATTTTCATATTTTTGTAAAAAACCAAAAATCGCAAATTTTTAAAATGGATTTAAAAACTTAAAAAAACGCTGTCTCTAATCTTTTTAAAATATTATTTGCAAAAATGTTTATAAAAATACTAAGATACAGTATAATCTCGATAATTCGGACAATTAAAAACCAGACAGTGTCCGAATTACCGAAATGTTCGGATTACTAAGATAAAAAAAAAATAATCGAAAAAAAGTACTACTGAACTTCTGAATTAAATGAATCTCAATTGTTTCTGCTTTATATTTATTTTTTATATTTTATAAACTTTGAAAAACTGAGTTTAAAAAATCATTTGTTGAAGTTTTGTTTCATTTTTCTTTTTTAATGTAATATTCAGAATTACAAGTTTTAAAATGTCCCCGGTGGTAAAATCCTGTTCTTCTGCATATTTAATACACGTATTGTATGCTGATATAACTTGAGAGAGCGCAATACTTGGATCTTGATTTTCATTTTTTCATCATGATTTTTTTCAATCTCGATATCGTCTTCATCCTCATCATCAGTAAATTCACTGTCGTCAATCAGCCACTCATTAATCTCATTACCATTATTTACATCAGAAGCTATCTCGACAAGTAGGTCAACTATTTCGGTTGAATTACTGGGACGTAACATAGCAAGAGGCAGATCAACATCTGAATCCCATTCTTCGTCATAAAGAATTTTATTGAAACATTTTTTAAAGACACCTTCATCCACAATATTCCAAGTATTTGATGCAAGAAAAGCGANGCGCAATACTTGGATCTTGATTTTCATTTTTTCATCATGATTTTTTTCAATCTCGATATCGTCTTCATCCTCATCATCAGTAAATTCACTGTCGTCAATCAGCCACTCATTAATCTCATTACCATTATTTACATCAGAAGCTATCTCGACAAGTAGGTCAACTATTTCGGTTGAATTACTGGGACGTAACATAGCAAGAGGCAGATCAACATCTGAATCCCATTCTTCGTCATAAAGAATTTTATTGAAACATTTTTTAAAGACACCTTCATCCACAATATTCCAAGTATTTGATGCAAGAAAAGCGAAGTCTTTTAATGAAAAGTTTTTTAAAAAATCCATAATAATTTCTGTTGAACTGGCCAAGAGAAGAGATAAAAAATTTTCATTTTTGAAATTCGAATAGCATTTTGGTTCATAGGTTGGATAAGAGCTCTGCAGTTTGGTGGCAAAACATGATGCATATATANAGGTCAACTATTTCGGTTGAATTACTGGGACGTAACATAGCAAGAGGCAGATCAACATCTGAATCCCATTCTTCGTCATAAAGAATTTTATTGAAACATTTTTTAAAGACACCTTCATCCACAATATTCCAAGTATTTGATGCAAGAAAAGCGAAGTCTTTTAATGAAAAGTTTTTTAAAAAATCCATAATAATTTCTGTTGAACTGGCCAAGAGAAGAGATAAAAAATTTTCATTTTTGAAATTCGAATAGCATTTTGGTTCATAGGTTGGATAAGAGCTCTGCAGTTTGGTGGCAAAACATGATGCATATATACTTATCTAGGTCTGATAATGATTGTGGATGACAAGTCGCATTGTCTAATAGTAGATGGGCTTTGGTTGGCAAATTATTTTCTTTTAAGTAGTGTTTTACAAATAATTTTTCAAACCAATTTTTAAACAGTAATTCGGGCATTTGCATTTCAGCAAACCAGAAGAGTTATTCTCTCTTTAGTGCAAGTGTTTTTTCCGTCAGCTTCTTCCAGTGTAGTCTCAACCGCATTATAACCGTGAGATAATGTAGTCCCCATTTCATATCATGAGCGAAAATTATTAAGCCAACCGTTACTAGCCCTAAATTAAGCATTTGTTCCATCCTCTTTCAGCCGTTAGTATTCATTCAGCAGATCGCACAATTTTACTTATTTATCTTTAATCCCTTTAATTTTATGTCGGAAATTGTGGATTTGCCTACACTGTACTCCGCTGCCAGTTTACGAAGTGAATGTCCTCCATTTCATTTACTTAAAGTCTGCTTTTTAATCAATTGTTTAGAATGTATGTATGTGTTTTCTTATATACTGTTGCATGTTTTCACAGATAAATTAAATTTTTTAACTTATTAAAATGCAAATTGAACCNGTTACTAGCCCTAAATTAAGCATTTGTTCCATCCTCTTTCAGCCGTTAGTATTCATTCAGCAGATCGCACAATTTTACTTATTTATCTTTAATCCCTTTAATTTTATGTCGGAAATTGTGGATTTGCCTACACTGTACTCCGCTGCCAGTTTACGAAGTGAATGTCCTCCATTTCATTTACTTAAAGTCTGCTTTTTAATCAATTGTTTAGAATGTATGTATGTGTTTTCTTATATACTGTTGCATGTTTTCACAGATAAATTAAATTTTTTAACTTATTAAAATGCAAATTGAACCACTAATTTCACAACACACAACAATTCACATTGAACCATCTGATTCAATACAAAGGATTATGCCTTTGTATACGAGAGAGAAGGGAAACACAACAAATTTTACACTCAAATAGAAAAACGGGGAATCCCCGTAAAAAAAACACAAAAATTATTAAAAAAAAGTGTCCGGATTATTAAGGTAAATAAAAAGAGTGGTGTCCGGATTACAGATTCTGCAATAGAAAGCAATTGGGTGTCCGAATTACCGCACTGCCCGAATTNAAAAAAAAGTGTCCGGATTATTAAGGTAAATAAAAAGAGTGGTGTCCGGATTACAGATTCTGCAATAGAAAGCAATTGGGTGTCCGAATTACCGCACTGCCCGAATTATAAAGTGTCCGAATTATCGAGATTGCAAGAATTATTAAGATAAGTTTGTGCCCTTTGGAGATACATATTACATATTTTGTGAAGTCAATTACGCAAAATAATGTTTTCTTTTTCAACGCAAGGTTTTAATTTGCTGCATTTCGTATTGCTATAATTATATACATATACACAGGCTTATTACCAATATTTCTTTAGTCATGTGTGAAGAGTTGTAATGCGAAACATATATAATTTTGAATAATATAGACATTTATAACAAGCAAAATGGTTGTGGCTATCATTAAATTGATTAAGGAATATGGAAGTGCACTGCATCAAAAGTTTTACTTAAATCAAAAACCGATCGTGACATCCCTCTTATTTTAAATGCATTCAAGGAAGTGTCAAACCAAAGTTACGTATCAAGTTGCATAATCAGTAATAAGATCAAGTTTTAAAAAAAAAAAAAAAGTGGACGTGGCACACCATATGGGTGGTGGCAATTACATTTATGAAGTCAAAAGGTATTCATATGTCGAATTTCACAGCATTGAGTTAAATACCAATGACATTACGTCAAAAACTGAATCCTTTTGTATTGGAAGTGAGAATGATCTCCTTCAATTTATAATTTTTTGATCTGCTTTTCATGACTGGTTTTTTCTAGATAATTGATTAATATGTTTAACTCGTTTTTCTGCAAATATACTATACTTAAATGTATAAAAACTGTCATTACGACATAGCATGGACTACATTTGCTGACACACTTTATTTTCTAAATAAAACTAACTTAAACTTTACATTAATGTAGTAAGTTATATATTTATACACATGCATACATACATAAATACATATATACAAATAAGAAATAGATTGAAATGTTTAACCAGTTTATTCTGTCTTCAGTACTTTATCATAATCGTATATTGAAGCGTTCCAAAATAAAACGTATATATGTACATATACTAAGCTTATGTGTATATTTGTCAATTAATTGTTTCCTATACATACGAGTATCTACAATATATCAATTTCATAAACTTAAGTTCCTTTCTTTGCTCTCAACAAACTGTAGTACCCGTCCAATTTTTAATTCTTTATTAGATCTTTTTTCGTGGAACTCACATTAAATTTTAAAATCTTTACCTGGGTAATAGTTTTTATTCGTCTAAAACCAATGTTGAATTATTTATCCAACATAAAGGTTATTCAAATCTTACGATTAAAATTAAAGTAATAAAAAAGCCAAATTTAGATTTATGTTCTTAATTATACATAGATATCATTATAATAACAATTACTCCATAAATTCAAAGATTGTTAAAAGAAAAATAATTATTAATTTGTTATCCGAAGATATTCTTCCTTTTCATTTTATTGATTTTGGGTGCATTTATTAGGTGATTTATCAGTGATTCGGATCATTTGTGCAATTTTTCTTATATTGTATGAGTCTCTGAATTTCACCTCATACGTATGAAATATTTAGTCCCTTTATATAGATTTCAGTTTTTAAATACAAAGACTCTCCTGTGATTAACGTTTTGGATTCTTTACATTATTTCGATTCATTATTCATTGATTTCATTTTGAATTAAATTTTGTTTACCTGTTTTTACCTATGCATGTTTTTTCAGGTTTCTAGCGTAATATTTAAATTTTTCACATATTTCTCTATGGGTATATTACATTGTTTAATTTGATCTGCAAATAAGTTTTCCGATATTTAATGTGAATATTATGTATACATACATATGAATGTATATTTTACTAACGATAAGTATGGTTCAACGTTTTCTGAACATAATATCCTCACATCTTTTTACATACATGTATGCATATGCATATGTATATAAGAGCACATATCCTCCAAGTCAGCACCAGGCAACTTGATATATTGCACTTTCATACATATAAAGTACTGATTCAGTAATCAAAATATATGTGTGTGTACATAAATACATATATCTCAATAAAAGTTCTCTTGATAGCTCAACTTATTTTCATCGAATCGAGTTAATACATTTCTCCGAAAATATATATACGAAACAATGATAAACATTGCCGCAGTAGCAGATAAGATTGTAAACAATATTCATAGTGGCAACACTAAAACCATATGATTGGGTACTGAACACCATGCATTGCGTAACTGTGATCTTATTCCTCCTGTTGCAGTTGAGTCGAATTTGGCAAAGCGTAAAAGAAAAACAAAACGATCTTATAAAATAAAATGAATAAAATTGCAAAGTCTCTGCTCAATAACGTATTCAAACCAGCTGCACCAGCATTATCACGAACGCATTTCACCTATTACCCTGACAATGGAGCGGTTAAAGAAGTAGCAAGTGTGCCAGCTGAGGAACGTCAAAAAATGAATATGTTTCAGGCGATCAATAATGCAATGGATTTGGCGCTTGAACAGGACTCCTCAGCGTTACTTTTTGGTGAGGATGTAGGCTTTGGTGGTGTTTTTCGTTGTTCAATCAATTTACGCGATAAGTACGGCAAAGAGCGTGTCTTTAATACGCCACTTTGTGAACAAGGTATAGCAGGTTTTGCAATTGGTGTTGCTAATGCAGGGGCCACGGCTATCGCAGAAATACAATTTGCGGATTATATATTTCCTGCATTTGATCAAATTGTAAACGAAGCAGCTAAATACAGATATCGTAGTGGTGGCACTTTCGATTGTGGTTCACTGACATTCCGTGTACCATGCGGAGCAGTAGGTCATGGCGCTTTATATCATTCTCAGAGCCCAGAAGCATACTTTGCACACACACCTGGTCTTAAAGTAGTTGTACCACGTGGACCAATAAAGGCCAAAGGTTTATTACTTGCATGCATACGTGATCCTAATCCCTGTATAGTTTTTGAACCAAAAACTTTATATCGTGCTGCTGTTGAAGAGGTGCCAGTAGGAAATTACATTACTGAGTTAGGAAAAGCTGATGTGCTACGTAAAGGTAGTGATATAACGCTAATTGGTTGGGGTACACAAATTCACGTATTACTTGAGGTAAGTGGCCTGAATATTTTTCAAGCCATATCACTTGCTCATCGCTCCTTTCATCCATTAATGTGCGTAATCGGCGTTTTGTTATATTTATCATTTGAGAACATTATGTAGCTAATTGTTTATGTTCAAAACAAAAATCGTTTTACGATTATTATTTGAATCAGAAATTATTTACTGCAATCGACTTTGATTTTCGTCAACAACGACATCCATAGCGATTTTATAAATGCATTTATGAATCAAATCAATTATTTTTATTTATATAAATTGTAAATATTTTCTGCGTTTCAAAACAGTCGTTTTACGATTATAAATTACTTGAATCATAAATTATATACTGCAATCGTTTTTAATGTATTGTAACAACGACAACCTTAGTGATTTTATAATTAAATTTATACATCAATTTAATTTTAACTTATTTTTACAAATAAAATACAAGTATCAACTTTACTTTATTTCGATCTATTTTCACCATTTACTGTATTGGAAATCGAATAAACATTTCAATCTAACGATATACTGCACTTTCAGAATTTCAGAACTCCAAGTAAATCCATAACTACCATACAAAATATCCTCAACGAATTCACATTTTTGTTTTTCTTATGGTTTCTTTTTCAAGGTTGCCGATTTAGCCAAACAGCAATTAAATCTTAATTGTGAAGTTATCGATTTAGTTTCCATACTGCCATGGGATAAAGAAACTGTACTCAAAGTATGTATTACCCTTTGTAAAATACTAACAAATTTTTACATATATTTCCTTTTAAAATTCTTATTTTAAGTCTGTAAAGAAAACTGGACGTGTCGTCATTGCACATGAAGCGCCGCTTACACAAGGTTTTGGATCTGAACTAGCTGCTTCTATACAGGAGAATTGCTTTTTACATTTGGAAGCGCCAATAAAACGTGTGACAGGTTGGGATACACCGTTTCCTCATGTGTTTGAACCATTTTATTTGCCCAATAAACATCGTTGTTTGACTGCCATCAAAGAAGTGATCAATTATTGAATTGATAAATAACAAATAATTAACAAAGGCTAGTTTATAAATATATATATTGCAATTTTTTAAACTGCAGCGAAAGTGAGCTGCGAATTTTTTATAACCTTTGTGCAATATTTGATAATTCGATATTAGTTGTTGTGACTATTAAAAGAAACGGATGCATTTATTTTTGAACATTTTAAATTTAAATTTTTATTTTAAAATCTTGGATTTTAAGTTAAATTTAGAAACAAAAAAATAAAAAAATAAAACGATTTTAACAAATACATAGAAGTTAAACATATAACAAATATATTTTTTCTTACTTAAATACTCAAATCCTTAAAGGATCATAGAAAAATAATAATAGTAATAATCATTTCATAACAAACATATAAAAATAAATAATAATTGCCAATTAACATTTTAATTTTAATTACATTTGGTAATTTGATATACATTAACTTGAGAACATTTTTTTTCTTGTTTAAATAGTATAGAAATAGAATCTTTTTTGGTTCACATTTAAGGACAATTTTAATTTACTTTCTCTTATTGGACCCTTAAGTCCTATCACGCATGTTATACAATATTATGTGCATAAGATATAAATTATAATTTTAACATGATATATTCCTATTTATTTTATTTAAATACTAAACTAGTTTTAACGTATCGGAAGTCAATTATAATAAAAAATAAAACTTTAGTCAGATTTTAAGTGCATTCAATGTATTTACGTAACGTTTGCATAAGTTTATATTTATGTATATATCAACATAAATAACGTATAACAATGGAATATATAATTAATATTTAAAAACATCCGACCACATCACTTCTGTTAACATATGTATCTATATTTATTAATTTTTGCAACTTTACTACCGTGCGTCTTTAGTGCTACTTTTATTAAAAAAAAAAATGGAATCCGGAATAAAATTCAATAGCTCAGATAAAATCCTTTGTAACAGTTTGCATTTATTTATCGCGCTTTTGCTTACTACAAATACAAATTGAAAAGGAATAACAAATTGATCAGTTTAGATGACAATATTATTACTTACATTTATGTATATTAAAAAATTTAGGTATGGATGATTACATAAATTGTTGATAAAGTAATGAATTAATAATCAAGGGTATACATATATAGTGACTCATAAAATTGTTCATAAAAACTAAAATCTTGATAAATAGATTTTTTTATTTCGAATATTAACTTAAAATTGTCTTATGCGAGTGCCAGCACTTTTAAATTATGTGACTGGTTTTAATTTTGGAAATTAAAGTTGATTTTTAAAAATTTTTAACATTTCATGTGCATCTTTTTGCTTTTCTTTCCAGCTGATTTCTTTTGGGCATACCAATTTTCCAAAATTTGATCAATTTCAGAGCATTATTGACTTACATCCGTTTGTTTTCTCGTCCTTTTTTTTCTTTAATACTTTAAAAATTTGTATCAGATTTAGACCTAATGTCTGTGGTAAACAATTCGCGCACTTTATTATCGGAGATCCATTTTATTGTATTTTCCTATGCTAAGGTTGTTATTTAGCATATCATCTGGTTGACATTCGGATTGTTTAAGACATTTATTTCTTTATTCCTTAAATTTTTCGAAGAAATTCTAATTTATTTATTTATAATTAGTGCCATATCATTAATGGCCGTCCTTCAACTTTAATGTTTCCTGAATGCTATGAGTTTGTGATGCCTTGTTTTTATTTACATTCCAAGTTTTCTTTTTTTATTGTTTTTGTTTATATTACAAATTGTTACGTAAACTTCAAATAGATTTCCCGATGTTTAGTTGTTAATTCCGCCCTTCTTTAGACATCTACATATAGTTTTGTTCGAAACGCTGACATTTAAAGTCTCTGATACAATCTTATTACCTCTACAGCATTGTCAACCGGTGCTTTCCTATTGTGTTGTTAAGTTAGGTTCAAAGGATGTCTAGATTGATTAGTTTCAAGCAGTTTCATTCAACTTTGTTTCCTGCTTTTAGCAGTTTTTAAACCGACAGAAATAATATATCTTTTTTTTATTTCGCAAAGAGATTTCTAAGATAAAATATGCTTCTTGATTGTTTCCTTAATTTTGTTAATTCGTTTGAGATTTTTAACCAAATTTTAAATTTATTTCAAATTATACCTTACATAACTCAAGAATACAAAATTTTTCTAACAAATAATAATAATTAAAAATATAGTTAAAAATAAAATTAATACTTAAATGTTTAACATCAAGTGAAAAATGCAAAAATAGTCAGCGCACGAATTAATATTATTCAATTAAAAGGTAACAGTGGCACTCAAAACTTTCGAGTTCTAGCCGTTTTGGTCATATATCTAACTTATTTTTAATCAACAATTTTGAGAGTCACTATAAATTTGAGGAAACAATATAATGTTTTGAAATAGACTATTACTTTTTAGCCAATGCAATGCCAAGGCCTATTATACCACCTAGCACAAGTGCGGCGCCGCTTGCAACCATCATGCCCTTTGCCATCTCCTTATCACTTTGTTTTTTTATGTAGTCCTATAAACAACAAAAATATATTAATTTAAATAAACATAATATGATATAGTTTTATGGACGCGAATTTCAAATAATTAAATTAAAAAACAATAATTACCCACTCTGGAAAATCTTGTGTAATAAATGCATATTTTTCAAGTTATTTTAAAATACGACATAAGAAAATTCTTAACATGACACAATTTTATACCTCAACTGAATACTATAGTTAATCTTAAAATATCAAAAAACAGATGCTTAAATATAATAATAGAAGAGACAAGAAACTCCCCTAGAAGTAGAAACACCTTCGTCTAAACCTTTGTCTAAAACGAGTGCCTATGAGAACAAAAGAATGCCAGAATGCCATTTGTTGAAGAACTCCTGATGTTCAGATTTGAGCTTTGAGATATATTTATCACTTCAAAACAAAGAAACCCACTTACAGTATAGTATTTCAAAATATTGAACTATGAAACAATCAAATATTTAGGAAGTTATAGGCGCTATTGTAACTATGCACTTCTTCAAAAATGAGTCATTAAAATTTATTTATATAATTACAAATTATAAATAAGAAAGCACTAGCTGTTAGGGCTATCGCCTTCTGTTGAGTTGAGAATTTTGTATTACATAGTCCTATTTAAATTTATTTTTACAGGAAATTGTTATAACATTTCAATTACTGGTTTGAATTCTAATTGGATCTGTGCACAAGACTTAGCAACTAAAAACTTGAGAAACATATGTAAAATCAACTTTCTACTTTTAATTTTTAGTAATTGAAAGAAATCAATTTACATATGAACACCAAACGCTGGAAGAGTAGAACTAAACTGCAATGGTTCTACTCAACACTAGCGCGACACTGGTCTATAACACTCATTAAGAAAGCAAATTATATTTAATTGAAGAATATGAACGCAGCATGACCCATTATCAATCTAGAATCTCTCCAACAACGATCGGATCTACGCTC
>JXPL01023785.1:673-15922 GCA_001015235.1 Sphyracephala brevicornis | reverse complement strand
CTCACAAAATAGAAATTATATATGAATTTTGTTTTATCAAATCTTAGTTATTGAAGTTACTTTGAATGCAGTCGCAGAGTTGTTATTATACTATTATATATTGTCGAAATATATTTTAGTGTTATTGTGTGGACAATGTTATGCTATTTTCTAGCACTTTTTATATACAACAACATAGAATTAGACATTTAGCACAGGTTAAGCAATATGAGCACGTCGGGCCAAGTTCAGCGCGTTGATTAAGATTTATGATCATTGTGTGAAACACTTTAAAGGACATAAAATTTATGATGTTGGATAGAAAAAATTGTTTTGAAGAAAAGCACTAAATTTAACGCATTGTTTCAACTAATCTCGTACATATCCATAGGAACGATAATTTGAGTACGATAATTTTTTGATGCGAATCAACTATTAAGTTGTATTGTTTGGTTTGCTTTTAAACAAATTAATTAAATTTGAAGGGAGTGTTTCTTTTTTATAAAAAGAAAAAAATTTGTTTGTGTACTCCAGTATATAGAAAGTATAGGGCTTTAGCATTGCTTACTGCCCTTGTTCAGGGGACCTAAAATTTATGTTTGACTACTTACGACTGCATCTCAGAGAATTTGGCAATTATTTATATTGCTAACATTGAAAGGAACGCCGCGGGTATTGAACAACGAACGTTCTGTGTGTTAGTTCACCCGCTACTACTGCCACGATATGGGCCCTTTCCTGACATGCGTTTAATTTCTTTTACAGTTTTTATTGTTTCACCTCTTGTCTGATGTGTTTTCTTATGTGCGCAACCAAAAGATGAATATTGTCGGACGGTGTAATAAGAATCCAAAATGGTTCCTTGGGAACTCCAGCACTAATTGGGTACTCTTCAGATATACAGGATATATAATATTTTTCTTTTGAAGTGTTTCTTAGTACATTAAATGGTATAAAGTATCTATATTTAATAGTATTTAGTTTATGCCACATATTGAAACAATGAGAAAATTATATCTCATACCAGAAAGCTCGACCAAGTGAAATTGAATTTCAGACATTTTTAATTAGATATTGTCTTTTATTTATATGAATATATGCTTAGTCATATATAACAGAAACATATATGAGTATATTAATAAAACAAATAAATAATATTTTAAGTTGAATTTAAGCAATTTTTAGATATAGCTGGGATGCTTCGATGTTGCTTTGTTGTCAGATGCTAATTTTAATATTAGAAAAGTATTCTTTTCTCTTGTTGATGTGTTTAGTTTAACTTACTTATTTTATGAATATTATTATTAATATTTTACTTATTGATTATATTTAATAATAGTTTTCTAATAGTCTTTAAAGCTTTAATTTATGTATTGCTCAACTTACGTCGATTAGTCTAGTATCTATGAATTAATATATATAAAAATTTTAAAATATATCTTAACTTCCGTGCATGTAACTACATTTTACTTGATTATACAAATTTTATAGAATTTTTGTCAACAAGTTATTACCTTTCTACTGGTAATGAAACATAATATAGAAAGTTATCCAAAGTACTTAAGTGAAAAATAAATTTATTTAGTACGTATATACATTTAAAATAAATTTCACATTCCTTTTGCAACTTTAAGCTAATTGAAAATGTTTAAATCATAAAATGTTTCATTTCTTATTCAAATGATTTGAAAAAAGGACAATAAAATTAAGGAAATATCGTCAAAAATGCAAGCCCACTTCAAGCGGAAAACAAATACCTAAAAACAAAGGATTTTTTAAAAAAATGGAAAACAAATAAAATGAAACACAATAAAAAGATTCGACTGAAACAAGACTAAGCGAGGACATAAAAAAGGGCTGTACAAGGCTTAAGTTGAGTAGCAATACTTACATAAGTGAATTTAGTATTGAAGATTGAAGTAATTCGAAATTGGATTGTGTTTTAGCCAAATACTTATTATCACAGCAAAAATTCAAACAAACTCCAAACAAAAAAAAAAAACGGAATACTTGGGTGTTGGCTAAGTGTAAAAAAAAAGCTGAAGCTCTTTAAAGGCACGAAAGGATATGAAATTTGTAAATTGTCAATGATAAAACAGGGTGTGAGCTCAAATTGTTAAATTGGTAGGCAATAATTTCCACAGCGGATATCGTTTACTTTGTATACAACAGTTTGTTTGTGTAGCATTAGCACAATACACATGCACGAATAACAATAATACTGTGTACGGCGTATGTGTACATAAGCATGTGTTAGTAAGTGTATGTGTATGTATTTCGAATCTCATTGCGGCAAGTGATTTAGAAACCCAATAAGTAAAACGTGCGAATTTTCAACAATGACAGGATAATAGGATTTGTATACAAATACAATGTGAGTATTTATGTGTTAAATTAGGAAAATTAAAATTGAAGTACACACATCTACACTCATCGACATCAATGTTCCTTAAATGAAATGGTAAGCTGTTGGTAGTGCTGCTGCAGCTGCTGTATCTTATGTTGCTGCTGCTACTGTCAGTAAAATGTGTTGTTTTAAATGAAAACTTCATTTGCCAAATACACTTGAATGGATTTCCATTTAATGCTCTTCGATTCTTGACGATGACATTTGTAATTACGCATATGTCAAGCATTGCTACTTCATATGCTTTGTTCTTGTTTGCTTCTTATTAAAACCAAGCAAACACAAAATATTTATCTAATTTGGAAAATATATTTCGTCGAAATTGATGAAATTGTGAGTTACATAAATCTGTGGTTACATAGCAGCTAATAAATATAAATGTTTTATATGCAGACTAACAAATATTGGGTATTGGGTTAGTTGTGCGACAATTGTACAAATCAAGCTATTTATTGCGGCTTGTACCGGAAAAATTAAGTCCTATAAAAGACAAAAAAAAATTTAAAAAAATTCAGATAGGTCTAGAATAATAAATTTTGAATATATACATCTTTGAATATATTTTTTGAATATAAGATTTGCATTTGCAATGACTTTGTAATTATGAAATTCTCAATATTTTTTAGTTTTATTGACAGTTGGTTTCGAAACAGGTCTCTCACTAATATCTAACACTCAATGATTCCATTGCAAACCAACTGAATGACGACGGGCTACTCTGGATAGGTCCGTAAAAATTGTGGCAAACTGAGCTATTTATTTAAAAAAAGAATTATTTAATATAAATTTTATTTTTATTTCTTAATTTATTTATGTAGAAATATTTTACAAAAACTTAATTTTATTTTTATATTAATAAAGAAACCAACAAAAGTCAATTTTTGGTCAATCCATTAAAGTATTTCACTGAATACTAAATTAACGAGGTTTGTGTCTAATTTTTTTTCCTTGCAGTATAGGTGTATAGAGCTCTCTACCACTACCATTGCATACTGAACAAGAGTATTGGAGACCTACCTTTTATATTCGAGTTACTAGAGAAGAGAGTCTCTTTGGCAATTATTAATTTTGTTAGTATTACCAGTGCTAGGCAGTATATTACCGCCGCGGGTATTCCACCATGAACCTTCTGTATGTTTTTCCAGTACATTATTCACTGCGCTACGACGGCTACTTTATTTTTGCTTTATATGCAAGTACATCTCATTACGCGATAATATATTATCTTCAAGGCAATTTTCGTCTTCGAATCAAAATAATCTAAGAATAACTGCATTGGTTCTCGCACTTTGTGGAAGATCACAGTTTGCATTAACTTGATGAGCATCAATTAATAATACAAAAAATTTATTACCATATTGCTTTAACGATCACTATTGGTCGCTGAGCAGCAATAGTAATATTTTCGAAGAAGTACATTCCAGTTTTCACTTTTGGCCAAAAAACTCACCAAAATTGCAATTTTTTAGTTACATCGATTGCTCATAAATAACCAGTAGACTTTCATGACTTCAAATGCGACAATTTTACCTACCATTTAGATAAAAATGTGCCTAATTTTTTAATTTAATTCTTGGCGGTCGGTTTATATAAATCAAACACTTAATTAACAATTAATATGCATTAATAACTCGCATTGCGCACCATAATTATATGTCAATGCTATATAATCTACATATTCTGCACCAGAGCTGCTCATCTTATAAGTCCAAACTTGCAATTAATTTAGATTTTGAAATTAGGCATAGCATAATGCTCAACCTAATGCTAAATATTTCCCAAAGGTTTTTGTCTATGACCAACTTTGTTTTTCTATACCCAAAATATTTTCCATATAAATTACATAAACAACAACCCTTCAGCCATCAAGGCTCGAGAAGAAGAGGATGTCCAAGTAGCACATGGAAGAGGGCCGTAACACAAGATTTAGAAAAATGCGGCCTAACATGGGAATGCGCGGCTAATCTCAGTCATAATAAGGTCAAATGAAGGCTGCAGGTGGAAGCCCTATGCTCCCTAGCCGATTAAAAGAAGGAAAAGAAAAGCCAAATATTTTTGCCTATGCCCAAAGGTTTCTGTCTATGCCCAAATTTGTTTTCCTGTACTCAAAATATTTTGTACGTAAATTACAGAAGCAACAATCTTTCGGAATATGTATACAAAACAAATACAACACACACAAATACTGTACAAAATTATTGTGTTGAAATGATGAGAAAATAAAACACACACAAATACTGTAAAAAATGTTTGTGCTGAAATTATCAGGTGAATATGCTAATACAATTTCATTCCAAATTTATGAATTGTTATTAAAATTTATTTAAAAAAAATTTAAATTTCTACAGTGTACATGTTCACATTTGCTAAAGCAACGAAACGTCCAAAATAATAGAAAAAATTAGAAAAATATGTGAAGTACCGAAATGATCTGCCATAAGAAATTGGTTGAGCAGCTCTGCCTTAAATATTTAATACTTGATAATTGGAGTAGTCAAACATTAGCAGTTTACTTTTGACAGAAAGTATTGCCAGTATAAAATTTTAACTCTTTGTGGAATAAGCCTTAACAATATTTTATTGATTAAGCAGTTGTAAACGAAAGTTTTCTTGTTTTGCGGAACTACCATTCCACGGATTTAGTGTGGGAGTCTTATACCATGTTCATATCTGCCTATTTAACTGCTTTGAGATGTTTAGCGGCCTAAGCAGTTGTTTAGTGCTTGTTTAACCCAAACAAATTCCACTATTTAAGCACTTACTTTAATTCAAAACACCCTGAAACACCTCAAAACATCTCGCTAGAGTGTAATAAATTTCTGTGCTGTAACCTTGCCATATCTGCCCTAAGTACGAAAAGAACACATTTCAAAAGGCTCACTGTGAGTATTATTGTGAATGCGAAAATACAGATGTAAATAAAGCAACAATTTTTTCATATTCCAATTAAAACACGATAACGTCAAGTAAAAGAATCTGTTATAAGAGTAAATGTCAAACAGAAGGACAGTACTAAATAAGCGCATGTAAACAGCAAGTGTTTAATTTTAAACAGACAGATTTAAACACGGTATTAACTACGCCTTGTCTTTTCGCTACCTTTTGTATTGTCAGGTTACCTACTTTTCGTATTTTGTAGGCTTACATGTAGGCTCAACTTATGGCTAGGTTTTAATTTGTTTTCACATAGAAAAGTCATTAAAAACCTTTGATCCTTAAATACTTAATCTAATCAATTATCAAAAAAAGATCGTTGTTTGCTTTGAAGTTCGTACAATGGTTTTACTTGCATGAAAAAATATTGTTAAATATTTTTTTATTGCCAATAAACAAACGTGTGCCTGCAATTATCTGTAAGCTTACAAAGTTTACAGCCTATTTTGTTGTAAAGTCGACTATAAATTTCAATTAAATTACGATTTATGGCAAAACGAAGGCAAACATAATAATTCATATAAACTCACATGCGGAAATTTAATATAAACTGACAGGAAGGAAAAATATGCATAAAAAAGCCAAGCATCATAAATTCATCAAAAATATGCTAAAAAATATATGTATGTGCAATGCATGTGTGTTTATATGCGAGTGTATGTACAATATTTATTTTTATACACAATTTTTTAAAGTGAAAAAAAAAAAGAATGAAAAATTCAAGGATAATTTGAAAAGCAAAAAAATTGAAATGTAGAAAGCATAGAAGGCATATCAGATACAAACACTTTAGTCTCAGTTGCGTAGTATAGCATGCAAAATGCTGAAAAGTTTTGGTTTGCATGTATGTGTGCTGGTATGCACATGTGTGTGTGTGTTTGTTTCAAAACTGTTTATTATTTTAATAAAGCGCACTTGGCACAATATTGCACATTCATATGTGTGAGTGCATGAGTAACAAACGGAATTGCAAGTTGAAGACAGCTTGTTAAGTTTGTATGTCAGCGTAGTAAGCTGCATTCAAACAATTGCAAAAAATAAATGACTAAACTAAAATGTGGAAATATGAATTCTTCATATGGTATTTGTTTCAAAAATACAATGCCAAGCTTAAGGAATTCGTCTGCAAACGCATTTAAAACAGACAACCATAAACTTGACAAACGAAAATTACTATAAAATACTATAACAAATAAAAAATATATTTAGAGAAACACAACGGAAATAAAAATATAAAATATTTACAAATAAATGAACGAAAAATTTAATTTTATCGCATCATAAAATTTGAAGGATATTGTTGCACACCTTTACGACACTTGAAACATGCAAATAAAGCATAAATTCTTGCGCCATTTTGCATGAAATACAATTCCTGCTAAATTGTTAACTTCCTTTGAAATTTTGTGTAGCAAATCTATAAGTAAAAAAAAAGTGACAAAAATAAAATTATAAAAATAAAAGCAAGAAATAAATAAACTTGCTTTGATATAAGCAAAGATATAAAAATGTCACAATGATGATAATTTATTTTGTGCTGTCGCACAGTAATTTGTAAGATTGTTCACTCAAAGCTGTGCTCAATCTCAATTTTTTTCATTTTTTTATACTTATTTTTTTATTTTTTTTATATTTTTTTTATATTCTTATTGCGGTAGCAGCAGAGAATAACGCACAAATTAAAATGAATAAATAAACCAAATGTGGTATAACGCAAACCTTAAATTGTGGCTCACACTGAGTGCAAATAAGATATTCTTCATAATTATGCGTATTGTGCAGTCTAAGCATACGTACTGTGTACGATTTTCAGCTGTATCCTTGCTGAAACTTGAATGTATGTTGACATCAAAGTATTACGTTGGCACATTTGAATTATTATGTAAAAATTGTATGCATGCAAATTTGAATTTTGTTATTTTTATTTTAATTTCTATGCATATGTCGTCTGCCTCATCTGTATTTTATATAAACATACTCGTACTTATATTGAGCAATAGGTATGTATGTATGCATCTTATATATTCATTACCTAACATTTCAGCAGCTTTAAATCTGCACAACTATACGCCTTGTTGGCTACAATCTTGTTGCCAAAAAATTTTTCAATTTGTCTAAGAAGTTTTGTGTTTGCAAATCTCTTTTCGGTACAACGTTGCGTATGTGCAACTTTTTGTAAGCAAACAAAAAATTGTTTACCTGCATTTACATGCACGGCTTGCACAATAAAAATTGTTAGAGAATTTGCTACGTGTTATTTTAATATAACTTTCTGCATAGACATGCAAGAATTTAAGCATATTTTGCAAATCCTTGCGTAAAACTATTTTTCTGTATCATGATATTTGCACAGAGACTTTATGGTAGAGACTTAAGCTGTCAACAAAAATACTTAAAGCCTTAAGTTTTATAAAATTTTCAAATGTATTTACGTTTCCATATAATAAAAGTAGGTACATGTACTTAGTAAAAGTAATTTTTTAGTATCACATATTAGCTTATATTATGTTTGATTAATTTGATTACAACGAGCAATGTTGATTTTGCTAAGGAAGCAAGGAATTTAGTTTTTTGCAACATCAAATGTCTGCGCATGATTTTTTATATAATTTGAAAGATATTTATTTCATAATGCTGTGAATTGCTATTGATATAAAAACTCGTCAATATTAAACTACATAATAAAGTTATATGTCAGATGTTATACATACAGAAACTTCCGTGATTTCTTATATATAAATTATTACATATAAAATGTTTCTATGAGTATGTTAAAGAAACTTTTATGTTGAATTCAATGTTTAATTCAAGAATAAATTAAAAAAACATTTTTTATATTGAATTTTTAAGTTTTTTGATCAGTTCTATATTGTATTATTACGTGCATTTTTAAAACGTTATCATTGTATATTGCTGAAAATTAATTATAATTTATAAGAATTATTTTTATCAAATTACTACAAAATGCTATATTTCGCTATAAGTAAAAAATCTAAGTAGACTGAAGTTTCGAACCAAATGCCCAGAAAGCAAACGCCCCATTTTTAAGCATTTATCTCTTCTGCAATATTAAATTATATTAAATGTTTGCAAATAGAATATCAGTTTTCGAAGAATACGTAAAATGTAGGCAGTTAGTGCAAGGATTTAGAAACAATAATTTGATAAAAATACATGTTTATAAATTTCACTTCTTTTTTTAGAGATGGAAATATTTTTCTTTAAAATTGTCTAAAATATGAAGATACAGTTGAAGAAGGAGTATCTCAGACTGGAAAAATGCCATCATTATTTTAATGACTAGTATGCAAATTCTTTCACAATTTTTTTCTTCCAAGTTGGTCACATAAAAATAAATAAATATCCTATAGAAAATAAAGCAAAATTTTTGGTAATCCAATTTAAATCTTAAATCGGACTTAAAAATTAATAAAATAAATACATTTAATAAATTTAATATGTTGTAGTCGGTGTATAAACTTTGTTGAACAATAATTATACTAATAATTTATAATGAACGAAATAATTTAGTAAAACTATGACCAAACTCTCGAATTTAATTTTTTTTACGCCATTAACGATTTCATGATTTAACTAACTAAGTAATAAAGTACATATACAGGATATGCATTTATTGAATATTAGCAGCTACATTTGTAGTTCTCCTAATGATACTTGACCTGAATAAGAGTAGCATTCAAAAATTATAAAATTGTTGCATTCATATTCACATTCAAATCACATAATGGAATGATACTGATTTTGTATTTGAAACATGACAGAGGAAGAAAAAAAAATAAAGCCCACATTTTTAATTTCAAAATCTTATGTAATGTCTTCAATATAGTGATGCTACTAAACATATGGATGTCACATTATAGCACTTTTTAGTGTTTTGAAAATTCGTTATTTTCTCAGTTTTCCGCACAGTTTTCCAAAAATTGTTTGATGCAAAANATAAAATTGTTGCATTCATATTCACATTCAAATCACATAATGGAATGATACTGATTTTGTATTTGAAACATGACAGAGGAAGAAAAAAAAATAAAGCCCACATTTTTAATTTCAAAATCTTATGTAATGTCTTCAATATAGTGATGCTACTAAACATATGGATGTCACATNTAACTTCCTAAAGCTTTATGAAAATTTGTTCAGGCGTTTTCAATGGTGATGCCGTTACATATACAAATTGAACATATTTTTATATATATGTAGATTAAATAATTGTTGACTCTTTCGACAGCTCCTCATATAAATTTGTATCCTGATGATTTCCTATTTTTTATTTATAATTTTATGTTACATTTTTTATACATTCGTATGTAAAAATATGGTCTTCAGTGGAATGAATATTACAATACGTAAGTCCAATTTTATTTAATATTTAATTTTCGAAATCATCTGACTGAATATTTTATTTTTCATTTATTTATCTGCCATTAATATTGTAAGAAAACTAGCTTATTGTCTTAGGATAGATCGCATACAATAAAAATTAAAAACATTTATTTATATTAAATGTTATTTATTTTTATGTTATATTATATTATGTGTTATATTTTGCTCTATCCCCCACATGTGCTTATTACTCAGTCAGGTTGAATGCAAAAGAAAGAAGAGATAAACCCACATTTCTAATATGTTTAATTTCACAATCTAATATTTTGAATATTTCATAGTGCTACTAAACACAAATGTTNCCCTAGTCCAGATTAAAGCCGGACAGTCACACAGAATGTAGCTGGATGTCTCTTCGTTCTCAAGACAAAAGCTTTTACTCTGAGTCATTAGACAGCCGCATCTTATTAAGATGGTAGCCNGATGATTAGCTTCCCTTATGAAAGCCAGAACCTCTTTTTTTGGATAATTTCTGATAACTCTGAGAGTCGCCAACTCCCGTACTAGATCCCNAGACAAAAGCTTTTACTCTGAGTCATTAGACAGCCGCATCTTATTAAGATGGTAGCCAAATGCTTTAATTGCTGCTTGACTATCTGTGTAGATACATCTCGCCACCCTCTCCTCACTTAGAGAGATTGACGCGGGCACGGACCTCAATGGCCTGCACCTCTGCTTGAAAAAGAGTAGGTCTCTGACCGAGTGCAAGTGAAATGCTGGTGTTAGTTCCGAAAACTCCCGCATCCACCCCTTGATCTGTTTTAGAACCATCAGTATACCATAGTAGTCCACCTGAAACAGCGCAAGGAGGGTTATCTTCCCAAGCCTGGCGTGCCGGGATGAGAACCTTAGAGTTCCTGCCCAAACGCAGTTCCGTGGTCATGCGATCTGATCGGTTACAGATCTCTATGCAAGGAATTTGTTTGCAGATTAATGCATGACCATACTCATAGTTATGCCTACCATCTGTCAAGTGCAATCTGAGTGCACTCAAGGCTGCGGTCTTCTTGATGAAGAGGTGCAGCGGAGTTAGTCTATTGACCGACTCTTTGGCTTGTGTGAGGCAGGTACGAAGGCCATCGGTTAAAGCTAAGCACACATTTATTATCATGAATTGTTGAGAAAAAGTTTTTTCCATTGCATTGCTACAAGGATTTAAAGTTCGAGCATCAAATTCAGTCTGTCAATAATGCAACGCACCAACGTAGCTTAATAACAAAACAGCAAATTGTGCTAATTGGGCAGGGAGGACTCTGACGCCATTGTAGCCTTGTTACCTAACGTAGCGAAAAGACCGCCACAATTCATTTTTTATTACGCGTAATAATAATAACAATAATATTGATAAGAAAAATAAATATTTATGACAATTGCGGGGAATTAAATTCATATAAAAAAATTAAACCAATTTCCGCACAACCTTAAGGTATGCTTAGTGTCATCCGCAGCTTTAACTGGCACATCAATTTCACTGAAAAATAAAAAGCAAATCAAATCAACCTGCAAGGCTATACCGATTTAAGCCTAAATAAGTATGCGCCATATTGTAAAAACCAAGTTTCCTTATGCTGCGCCATTTTTTCCCCCCATCTTATTTCAATGTGGTTTATGCTGAGTGATAAAAATATCTGCAGCCAGAGTATTGCACTTGAAGGGAAACGGAAGCACTGCAAAAAATATGCATTTATGTGCACAAAATATTACTAAAGGTGGTTTTTGCAATTCTTAGAATTTTTCGTAAAAGATGTGATTGAAGAGGCAAGGCGAGCAGATAAAATGGGTTTTAACGTTTCGCAGTGTGAACGACAGCAGAAGGATTTAACGCTTAAGTGGAACGCATGCAGGCGTTGCGTGTTGTGCTGCATGGGACTTAAGGCGGTTCGACATAAAGCTAAAGGATTAGTAATACAATAAAATAAAAAATATTTTTAAATAGCCTTATGAATGAATATGCTATAAATTATGCTTATACGAATATGCTTTTGCAAAACTAAATTTCTATGACAACATTTTCAATTCTTACTATTTAAGCATGATGCACGTATAAATGGCGCCGAAAGCGATCAACTTTAATATCAAGATTGCACTTTGTAAGCTTGCTGGTATTTCCTTTTTTAGCTTGCAACAACATCATCAGCAACAACTGCAACAAAAACTCCAATAGCAACAGCTGCAGCGGTATCATTGCCTACATGCATATTACAATCGTCATTATTGTACACATAAACGGCAATAATGGCAACACGACTGACTGCCATAACAATTTAAACTGCATAAACAGGATATGCAGGATGCTCTAAAATTCATAACAAAGAATTTACCGGAAATTCACTTGACTTTTGCTTCATTTTGAGAAGCTACTACAATTCCAAAGTTGCATGCTATTTGCCATATTTGCTCTTGTATCCCTGCTATGTATATTTGTATGTATGTGTAAGACTCGTGCACACTATAAGTGTTTATTTGCTATCTACAGTACGTTCTCCCTATGTGGGTGTGTGCTGCGCATATATGCGAACAAGGATTTTTCTTAGTTGAAATGCATGTCTTTCGCTGTACGCCTTGATTACATGCGCACACAAACGTACTTCTGCACAATCGTGAAATATTTTGAAAATTCCACATTTTTTCACACAATGTTTACAATTTTGTTTCACTATGTTTATATAATTCCTTTGGAAATTTCCTCCTTTTTTTGTGTGCTGTTTTTCTAATTTTTTCGCCAGATACATTTTTAGTTTGCTACAAATTGTAGTAAAGTGTTTTCCGTACGTGTATTGCGTTGAGGAATTATGTGCACAGCATATAAACAGAACTATAAATACGTTTCTTTATGAACATGTTCAATTTAAAACCTAAAAAATATTATTCGCAAATGTAATAGAAAACACGCACATACATTTCAAATTGAAAACTGTATCAAATAAAGTTGAGTAACACACGCGAAAACAGTCTCTGCGTTGAGCTACATTTTGAAACATTTTTTTTATACGAGTACATTTTTATTTTATATTTTTATTTTTTTAAGCTTAAATAAGCAGAAAATTTGTTACAAATTTCAAATGTTTTCGTAGTTTTCTGTAAAATTATTGGGGTTCGCAAATTTTGTTTGCAGTTTATGGCTGTGTTTGCAACAGTTTCAGTCAAGCAAAGGACGTGCAATAAGAAAAGCTTAGGAACATAGAAAACTACTTTAAAAGGTTTGATTTTACTGAATGTAAAAGGCTCCTCCATGTGAATTTTAAACCAGCACCTTGCAGCTGATGCGAATATTCAGTGTAATTTCTTGCTTCTGAAACTGAAAATAAAATTTTCTAAAATTATTAAAAAAAAATTTTCTAGATACTTAAACTGTACGCTATAATAGTTTTGCCTTAGATTCTCAATATGGATTTATTTATTCAAAACATATTTTTAGCAACAAAAATATGTTACAAAAGTTTTAAAACAAATGCTGCTCATGAAAGATATACCCTTAATTATTCGAAAATGAAAATATTTACAATTTTTCGAACAACAGCCAGTTGTAATGTTGTGTTTTATGTGCAAGTTGCTACTTATTTTTGAACTATTCAGTACTGTTCTTATAGTATCAGGATTAAGCAGGTAACCAAGCCTTGTTCACAATAAGTTATTGCAAGTATAGCACTCACTATCGTCACGTTTATGTGCACTGTGCAGGAGTATTCACCATAGTTGTGACTCATATGAAGCATAAATAAAAAATCCAAACAAATAATAATAATGGAAATGCTTAAATTGTATTTCGAGTTTTTGATAATTAACATTGATACTCTTACTGGTACTT
Organism: Sphyracephala brevicornis; assembly: GCA_001015235.1. NCBI lineage: Eukaryota > Metazoa > Arthropoda > Insecta > Diptera > Diopsidae > Sphyracephala > Sphyracephala brevicornis. Next base: position 2,390 of record JXPL01023785.1, on the reverse strand, counting down.
AAAAACAAAATTGTTTTAAATTTGCAAAAACAAAAATAAAAACATAAATTTCGCTCTTTTCACCTTTTGCTATGTTCTGTCAAAAAATAATCTCAAGTAGAAATTGTCATAAAAAACATTTCATTCACCGTTCAAAATCGACATTTTGAAAAAACAAATTAATAATGCGCATAATACGAGTAAAACAAAAAGCTTCACTTGACCCTTGAAGGACTATTTACAGAAAACATTACTAAACAATATACAAAATTCCTCATATAAATTGGTCATATTTATGATATTTTAAAAACAATATTTTTTTTTTGTTGGTTTTAGACATACACATGTCATATTTGGGAGTGATCTATGTTAGTTTATTTTAGATGGTTATATTTGTCCAGCTTTGGTGCTTGGTGAAATTTATATCACGATTTTAATATGATTGTAGTGGCGGCGATAACATGACGAAATGAAGCGCCGTCATGTGTGAGATGGTTTTGAGGGACTGGTTCAATGACGCCCTCACACACATTGTCAGGCATATACAATTAAATAAATAATTACTTTGATTTTTGGCAAAGAGTTTGTTGCAAATTTTTTTTTTTCAACAATATATATACATCTAGATATGCAATGATTCTACCGAAACCAGATTGGGTATATGCGAGGCACTTCGGTCAGTTGATGCTGTTATAGGAATGCGAAGCATAACAATATCCAGAACCAAATCTTCTCAATTAAATGCACAAAATTTTGGAGTATTAGTAATGAAAAACTTTGGTGGCTAGTTCAAAAAGAATCTTCTCATTAAGAAAAAAAAAAATAATCAAAAGGAATCTTGAAAAGAAAAAAAATTCTGATAGATTGCCAGAAAATCGCTATATTAAAATTCTGTCTGAGCAACTTACTCAGAAGAACTACAACATATGATATAGAAAAATGGGTCTGACATGAGAACGCTCAGCCGTACTAAGTAGTAGTGGGTGAACCAACGCCGCTTTAGTGGAAGTTTTATGCTTTCCTGCGCAGTCAGAATATAAAAAAAAATACTTATTTTAATTCACATAACATAAAGCAAGAATTGAAGGAGTGTGATATATTTAAAGGACGCCCTATAGCAGTCATAGATGTTTCATCAACGGGAAGCCTCGAATAATTATAAAAAAATGTATTGACAGAAATAGACTGAATTATGCTCTGATTTATCGGAACTCTAAGTTTGCTGAAGAGATGGTTTTACAAAAAGGAAGAAGAAAAAAAAGGCGATGACGATGAAGAAGACGCAGCAAATGAAGAGGAAGAAGAAGACGTAGAAGACGTAAAAGATGAAGGAGAGAGATTAAGAAGACAAAGAAGTTTAAAAAGAAGAAAAAGAGGACGGAGAAGGCGAAGGTAAGGACGGGGAAAACGAAGATGAGGACGGAGAACATAAAGAAGTCAAAGAATAAACAGAAGAAAAAGAAGAAAAAGAAGACAAAGAAGACAAAGAAGACAAAGAACACAAAGAATAGAGAGAAAACAAAGAAGACAAAGAAGACAAAGAAGACTAAGAAGACTAAGAAGACTAAGAAGACTAATAATGCTAAGAATACCAAGAAGACCAAGAAGACTAAGAAGACTAGGAGGACTAAAAAGATTAAGAAGATTAAGAAGACAAAAAAGACTAAGAAGACTAAGAAGACAAAAAAGACTAAGAAGACTAAGAAGACAAAGAAGACTAAGAAGACTAAGAAGACTA
>JXPL01023606.1:0-11433 GCA_001015235.1 Sphyracephala brevicornis | reverse complement strand
GATATCTGACAAATAACTAACACGATTAGCTGTTACGTAGCTCATTCTCTCAGTCCAATTTTTGAACACTTTTTCGAGCACTTCTCGAGATATTTTATTAATAGCACAAATTATGTTGACCTTCAATTGCTCAAAAGTTGTTGGTTGGTTAGCATAACACATGGGTTTGACGTATCCCAAAAGAAAATTATCAAGAGATGTTAAATCATATGATCTTGGAGGCCAACAAACCGGCCCATTTTTTGAAATAACATTCTTACAAAAACGACGCTTCAATACATCGATTGTTTCGTGTGATGTATGGCACNCTAATAATCCACACCATACAGTCAACTTTTGTGGATGCAATTATGTCTCATGAAATCGTCTTAAATTCTTTTCATTCCATTTACGGAAACATTTTGCATGTTTACGCATCCACTTAGTCAGAAATGTGCCTCACCACTAAACAACATTTTCCGATAAAAAAGTGCATCAACTTGCAATTGTCCATCAGCCCAATCAGCAAACGTACAACGCAATCTATGGTCATAAGGCTTTAATTTTTGAACCAGCTGAATCTTGAATCTTGTATGGATGATGTAAACCACGATCTGTTCCTAAAATTTTTCATGTGGTAGATTGAGAAAGCCCAACTTTCAACTTACTGAGAAGGAAGGCGTATTGATAAATCAGCATCGTCTTCCACACCTTGACTCACAGTAGCGATTGTTTCACTGGTACGCACATTTCTTTGTCTTGTTGGCTTTATGTCATGTAGTGAATAGTTAGTATGTAATTTATCAATAACATGTTGTATAGTGCGCTCAGAAGGACGATTGTGTGCAACATAAAATTCTCGAAGTGCTCTATAAATTTGCAGAACAGAATACTGATTTTTGAAATAAATTTTCACAATTTGGAAGCGTTGCTCAAGCGTAATACTATTCATAATGTTTTGCCAAAATTTATTTAACAAAAACGTCAAAACGACGTTTACACTTGTCAGTTTAACCTACAAAAGTTATCGATATCAAAAAAAATCGGGCAAGCTATAAAAAAACACCCTTTATTATTCTATTAAAACATTTCAAGAAATCATCATCAAATTGAACAACTTTGGTCAAAGTTACTCAATTCGCTAATATAATAACATTAAAGAGATAAAAATATTAGGCGGGGTTCAACCGTAGCACACGTTCCATCTATTAAGAACGTAACTTGCAGCAAAGCAACGAACAATGCTGGCCAGTGTGGCTCAATTAGTGTGTTTGACCGCTGATTGGTTTAACATAACGACTAAAAGTTCAATACAATTTCTGTTCTTTAAGCTGGTCACCTTGCGCGGTGTTCTGACAAAACTTAAAAAAGTACAAATTGCCTTGAAAAGCTCTTTTTACTCGCCGTACGTGGTATGGACATTGATAACTGTAAGTCCATTCAAATCGTACAACACACGCTGAGTCCAAAAGTTCAACCTTGACCCTATGAAGGGCTGTTGCGCTAATTATTATTATTTAATGAACTTTGAAATTTCAAAACAATAATTCAATATATTGTTACGTGTTGCACGGTGCGTAATAACGCCTCATACTCTTGAAATTAAAAGTAACTAATTGAGTTTTAATTTAAACTATCGAGTCAGCAAGTTATATGCAGTTGTTATGGTTTTATGGAACGGTTATGGTTTTATATTGTATAATGCGGAATTTATTGTTACATTTTATTGATTACTAATTAACATAAAAAAAGAAAATTTTTTTAAAAATAGAACAGTGGAACGAACTACTTTTAACCAAAAGTTATACAAAATTTGTTATTTCTGAACCAACGATATATGAAGTCTATGAATAATTTTCTGACTCTTATTTTTTCTATATTTGTTTAAATTTTTCTTTAACTGAAAAAGTCAAAATATATTTGCTTATAAACTTTCTTCTTCTGGGCTTATTGAAAATGTTAGGCAAGGTTTTTCTTTAAAATCAGAGCAATGATACAATATACTTATATACGAGTACGTTCTACAAAATTCAGTCAACTAGAAATATATTAGCCAAAAATTTAGTTTTCTGAAATGTTAGTATAAACTTACCGCACTTTCCATATATCTAGCAAATGGTCTTTTTCTTTTTACTTCTGGGCTTATTGAAAATTTTAGGCAAGGTATTTCTTTAAAACCAGAGCAATGGTACAATATTCATATACGAGTATACGTACTACAAAATTCAGTCAACTAGAAATGTATTACCCAACGTTTTTTTGAAATGTAAGTAATATACATATGTATATTTGTAAATTTGTGTACAATTTTTTGTAGGTGGGGAAAACATGAAAGTTAAAAGACTTTCGATCACAAAAACCCTACCAAAATTGCACACACGAGACCCGCGGTACCGAAATTAAGCTCTGCTTTGCGCAGAAAACTCACAACTAGTATGGACGATATCTATAAAGATTTATTATTGCCTTATCTGTCTATACGCTCATCCGTTCGATTCTTTACAGATCTTTAAGAATTGATGTACGAGGTTTGTTCAAAAAAAAGGTGACTTTTTTTTCTCAACAAATATTTTTTTATTCATCAATATCTACTTTGCTTACTAAAAAGTCACAGGCGGCCAGGTCCCTTGAATACGTTGGCTGAGACATGATTACGGTGTTGTTCTTGGCTGTTTTCTTTGATTCCTTTTTTTCGATAGCAAAAAATGACAGCTCACCAAAACATGTCTAACCTTTACAACTGTCAAAAACAAACTAAAAATGCAAAATGGCTGATAATGTCAACATATGTTGCAGACATGTGTACCAGTGCACTGCAGCAATACGCAAAATGAATACTTTCGGACTATTCCGTTGTTTTGACTTACTATGTACCGACCGAAATAGTCCGGAAGAAAGTAATTAAAAATAAAATTTTTTTTTATTTATTTTTGTTTTTATAAATAAATGAACGTAACTGCGTGCGTGGTACACAGCCTATGCGTTTACGTTTAATTGTGAGATGTTTGGTTGTTTGTGTCTTTGCTTTTTATATTTCGCTCTGGCTGCATAGNAAATGAACGTAACTGCGTGCGTGGTACACAGCCTATGAGTTTACGTTTAATTGTGAGATGTTTGGTTGTTTGTGTCTTTGCTTTTTATATTTCGCTCGTGCTGCATAGGTTTACAATAACGTTTGTGGCTGTGTTTGTTCAGTAATACAGCACAGCATTAGAGTATTACAATGTATTGAAATAATCTTAAGAAAAAAAAGACAAGCAAAATTGTTTTTGTTTTGTGATGTGGTAGGAAAATAGAAGAACAAACGGCCAGTTTGCAAAAATTTCAAGCTTTTTAGAGCCTGATGACTGATGTGTACCAACATAACAAAAAATAAAAAAAAAAATTCGAAAACCGAATATAAGTAGAACGCGCAATTTGAAAAGTCACCTTTTTTTTCAAATCTCGTACTACGGCTCGCTTTTGGGCGAAATCCATCGTGTGCCTAAATATGTTTTCAGAAGTAAGCGGTTCCCCACAAATATATGTACATTTGCATAGATACATAGAGATATATAGAGATATGTCATGTATAAAAATTATAAGAAACTGTTAGTGATCTGCATCCAAGGAATTGTGACAGACAAATATATACATACATTAAAAAGATGGTGCTGTCTTATGACTTAGAGTGCCGTTTTTGTCTGAAGAACGAAGAGCCTTCAAGCTACATTCTGTGTGACTGTACGACTCTGATGTAGAGTAGGATTAGAATGCTGGGAAGGAAGTTGGCGACTTCTAAACTCATTGGAAGCTCAAGTCTTGTAGCTATTTTTGTCCCTGTCTATTAATCTCTGCGCTGAAGTGACAAAAAGAATATTAACGATGTGAGGTATGCCTGTCGTACGACTCGACCTAAACCTACTACTGCTAAATGCTGAAATATGCATTAAATGTCAAAAGTGAAATGATTTTGCTTGTAATGTACAGATAATAGCAGTAGTGGCAGTCATCGCCTGGTGTGCAGCACCAGACTGAAACTGTACCTAGGTATAAACGGTACCACGGCAGTCAGCAGCCCCGGGTAGAGTTCTCTTCTCTGTTTGCTTGATTTTTGGAAACACACTGTCATCCACATCCTGGCTTTAAAATCTTAAATCTTAGCAGAAGCTTTAGATAGTGTCCCTTCCTGAACAATGGATGTACACTATCTGTACTTTGGTGGCCCAAATTGGTGCCATCGGTTGTAACACCGATGTCCATGTTTACAACCGATGCACAGTGCGTCGAAATGGAAAAAGCGCGATTTCGTTGTAAATATATAAGGAGTAGTCCGATTTGCATGAAACTTTAAGAGTATATTTATTGGATCCCAAAGAGCTCAAATTAGATTTCTTTTAAAATGTATCGTTTTGCCGATATTTAAGATATATTCAGCTGTATTTCGCCTTAAAATATGCAATAAGGAATTCAAATTTTTTCAAATTTTATAAGGTAAATGCTGCTTAGTAATGATACAAATTTTCCTTACATATTTAAATCAGACATTGCCTACTTTTAGGCTGCACTTGTCTTCAAAAATTTACAAATTCAAAAGTCATGAAATTTGAACACCTCCATGGGGGCTACCATTACTTTTGCATCAAAATTTTCTATGAACATTCAAAACTAAAATAAGCTTTTTGATTGCCAAATTTCAATACAATAAATTAAATTTTTTTAAAGTAATTTCATAACAATCTCGAAAAAAGGAATTTTTCAAGACGTTTCATTTTAAAAGGTCGCTCTGCTGAATCCGATTTTTACAGTTTCTAAAACTTAAAGCCTGCTATTCTATGCTCCATATAACACTTTCTTTAACAAACCATGCCTTTGCTCTTTCATGTCCAATTAATCTGATTTTTTTTCATTTTGAAACATTTTAGAAATTGTTTAATTTTCATAGCATACAGCTCTTAGCTCTATCCTGCGATAAAGATATCTTGCAACAAAAATAATGCCCATTGTATCCCCGTTCAAATAGCATATACTTCAATACAATAAATTCAAACGCCTATTTTTTGTGAATTTTTGAAAAAACCTCTGAGAAAGTAAAATATTGTAGTTCCAGTTTTTTGAGAAAAAAACTTTCAACTTTGAAGCGTAGTTGCGCCTTTCTGTAACATTTGTTAACAAGTTGCAGATCCTTCTTATCGGAAAAATTTGCTTTCCATTGATATATATTTTGTTAAGATTCACAACGTCACCTTTTCACTGTCGACGCACTGTGCGATAGGGCGCTGACATTCGATCCCTTCTTAACTGTCCGTCTATGCAACTTCGAAGCGTAATTGTGCTTTTCTGTAACAATTGTTTACAAAGTAAGTTACAGATCCTTCTTATCGGGAAAATTTGATGTCCATTGATATACGAGTATATTTTATTAAAATTCACAACATCACCTTTTCACAGATCCTTCTTATCGGAAAATGCTTTCCATTGATATATATTTTGTTAAAACTCACGACGCACTGTGCGATGGGGCGCTGACATTCGATCCCTTATTAAACTGTCCATCTGTACAACTTTGAAGCGTAATTGTGCCTCTCTGTAACATTTGTTTACAAAAGTCAGTTGCAGATCTTTCTTATCGGGAAAATTTGATGTCCATTGATATACGAGTATATTTTATTAAAATTCACGACATCACCTTTTCACCGTCGACGCACTGTGCAAAGTAGTGAAACAACCACTCTCCGCTGGTGCGCAATTGCAGCCACGTATTTGAAAGTGGACTTCTCCCTTGGTTTAGAGCGAGGCGTATCAAACATCTTTGCTGCTCTAAGAATCGCAGCACCCGTTTGCAATGTAGCTCCATACTGAATATGATAAATCGGTGTGGTTTTCCATTTCTGTATAAGCCACAGCAACCACGACACTCTCCGAGGCGACATACGCATTAGCTAGGTCTTTATGAAAAATATTGACCAGTTTATCCAATCAATCTGTATGAGGAATATTGACCATTTTACAATAAGAAGTTTGCAAACTTTTGAGTGAAGTTACCAGTACCAAACCAGTTCCAAAGCCAGTTCCGTGTATTTTCCAACATTGCGCCGCCAAAAGTATGATGCTCTAGATTTTTATCGAAACTGCAACGAATCCCTATCCGCCTGCACGGTATTCTGCCGATCTGGCCTAGCGTGTCTACTGTTTCTACTGCAGACTATAAATTATACTAATAATACTAATAATAAGAATCATAGGAACAGTTAGACATACAATAAAATTAATTGAAGCAGTTAATACCGTCTATAAAAATTGTGATTGGAATTAAGTGAGTGGTTGATATTATTATTGATATTGATGAAGAAACTTAAGACCTCAATCGTAGGTCATTGATATATCTACGTTTTAAGTTAATAAGAATGCTGCTATTGAAGGACTCTTATATTATTAGTTTTTATAAAATCCAACCATTGCATGTTATTCGAATTTCGTTCACTGCATGGATACGTAGCATCCTTCGGTAGCATCCAGTAAAGTGTGGTTTTTACATTTCGTCTGTGTGTGCAGTTAAATTTTAAATCAATTTATAGTAATTTTAATGTGCAATTTATATGAACGTTAAATGAAACCGAACCAATTCATCTGCCCACATCGTATAACAGTACAGCCAGAACAGACACACACCAGAGACCCACAGAGCATCCATTTGCCGCTTGTTTGTAGTTTCATTTATTCGATTTTCTTGTTACATTTATAAAAACGTTGGACGCAGCACAGCTAGAATTTAATGCATATTAAAATGCACTCCGAAGAAGCCAAGGCTTCAAACTACATGAATATTACGCAAATTAATGTTATTTACTCTTGTGCATATTTCGTTAGAACTAGGACGCAATTACTGCTCCGACACAAGCACAGGGCAAATAGACGACGAGCAACGTTTTCAGCAGCGATTCCCAGCCATGACTAAATGTATCTGTGAATGTTCGTAGATAATCATATTACTGTTCATTTACACATTAAAAACACATCCTCGTTTAACACTAGGCACTTAATTGAATTATAAATGTGTACGCACACCACAGTTGAACTGTTGGACACATTTTCCCGCGTTGCTTAAACCAATTAACTGGTAAAATCCTAATGGAACAACGTGATTTAAAATGATGTTTAACATTTTTTATGAGAATAATTTATTTATTTTTCATATTTCTTCGTTCTTTTGCTTGGACAACACTCAGTGTTTATTTGAAAAACGGAAAGTTTTTACCAAAAAGTCATCCTTGTTGGCAGAACACTTTAAACATATTGAAAAGTACTACAAAATTCAATCGGGAGTCCACTGGAAAAATATTACTCAACCATACAATTTTTTGGTATATTAGTATAATATTATTAGCATTTATTATACAATATATTCTTATAAAACTGGTAGTGCTCTGAATCTAAGGAATTGTGACAGACAAATTTATACTAGTGGAAGTCACAGAGGAGTGCCAGTTTCCTTACATAATAATAATAAAAGAGAGGTACATGAAGTTCCAGTTGGGTTTTATGTAAACTACCTATCGTGTAGACTAGATATACTCATTAAAATGCCCTAAAAAGTATGCTAGTCTTTCTTATCTCATTTCAAAACAAAAACAATTTTACTTGTATATTTTTTTTTCAATTTGTTTTACGTTTTATGCGTACATATAAACAAACACAGTCACACGCATTATTTTAAACTTACATATGTGTGCAGCAAGATCGAAATATAAAGAACATAAACGTTCGCATACAATACAAGTAGAACCACATTATACGTATACAAGGCAAACATAACAAATTATNAGAGTATCAAATTTTATACCCATTGCCGATCTTTGGTGTCGACGTTGGATCGCGGTGTTTTGCACAGACGGACAGTTAAAGAAAAGATCGAATGTCATCGCCCATCGCACAGTGCGTCGTGAATTTTAACAAAGTATATATCAATGGAAAGCAAATTTTTCCGATAAAAGGGATCTGTGAAAAGGTGATGTCGTGAATTTTAACAAAATATATATTAAATAAGAATAAGAATAAGAATAAGATAAGAAGGATCTGCAACTTACTTTGTAAACAAATGTTACAGAAAGGCGCACTTACGATTCCAATTTCCACAGACGGATAGTTTAAGAAGGTATCGAATATCAGTGCCTCAAAGTTAAAAGTTTTTTCCTTAAAAACTGCAACTAAAATTTTTTACTTTTACGGAAATTTTTTCAAAAATTCACAAAAAATAGGCATTTGAATTTATTGTATTGAAGTAAACACTGTTTGAATGGGAATACAATGGGATTAATTTTGTTGGAAGACATCTTTATTGTAGGATGTACTACCGAAGAGCTGTTTGCTGTGAAAATTAAACAATTTCTCAAATGTTTCAAAATGAAAAAAAATCAATTTAATTGGACAAGAAAGAGCAAAGGCATGGTTTGTTAAGGAAAGTGTTATATGGAGCATAGAATAGCAGGCTTTTAGTTTTAGAAACGGTAAAAATCGGATTCACCTGAGCCGCCTTTTAAAAATAAAGCGTTTCGAAAATTTCTTTTTTTTTTANTACCGAAGAGCTGTTTGCTGTGAAAATTAAACAATTTCTCAAATGTTTCAAAATGAAAAAAAATCAATTTAATTGGACAAGAAAGAGCAAAGGCATGGTTTGTTAAGGAAAGTGTTATATGGAGCATAGAATAGCAGGCTTTTAGTTTTAGAAACGGTAAAAATCGGATTCACCTGAGCCGCCTTTTAAAAATAAAGCGTTTCGAAAATTTCTTTTTTTTTTAATTTTTATGAAATAACTTTTAAAATATTTGATGAATCGTATTGAAATTTTGCAAATCAAAGTTTATTTTAGTTTTGAAAATTCTTAGAGAAAATGGAAATTTTGTTGCAAAATTAATGGTAGCCCCCATAGAGGTATTCCCTTTTCATGAATTTTCGAATTTGTGCATTTTTGACGATAATGACAGCCTAAAAATAGGTTATAATTCTAATTTAAATATGTAAGAAAAATTTGTATTATTAATAAGCATTCACTTCTTAATGTTTGTAAAAATATGAAATTTCGCATTGCATATTACTAGGCCAAATTCAACAGAATATATTCTAAATATCGGCAGATCAATATATTTTATATGAAATCTGATTTGAGCTATTTGGGATCCAATACATATACTCTTAAAGTTTCATGCAATCTACTCCTTATATATTTTAAACGAAATTACGCTTTTTCCATTTCGACGCACTGTGTATTGATGCGTTCTCGGTCGCATTGTTCCCATTTGTGTGTGAGGAACACCGTGAGGTTAAGTCTACTTGTCAGATAAGCACGTTAAGCCTCCTGCAGCTTTTCAGTACTCGCAAGCAACTCATCATGAACAACACTGCAGCAAACAATCAGTATCATCTTTACTGTTGAGCGACATGAGCGCAATTTTTTTTGGGTTGATGATATTTTCGAAGCACTTTTCCGAAGACTGTTGTCTTCATTGAATGTCATATTCATAAGTCCAAGTCTCATCAGCACTAATAAAGTGCTTTCATTGCGATTCATTAATCTAGCAAGAAATTACGGCTGTTTAGCGTCCATCGCTTTTTAAAGATCTTGTGTCCAAAACTTCGATCAAAATGTTACTGATTGAGACATTAGAGAGGTAAAGTTATGTTAAGTTATGTTACAAACTAATGTAGCCAATCGTTGTCTGACTACATAATTCAATATATTTTTCCTTGACTAAGTTTTTACACGACCATTAGTAGTGCCACCTTGCCCATCACTTTCATTAGAGCAATTGACTTGAATGAATTTTTAATATGTTTACAAATAGAAATAGTTTTCATGCAGTAAATTAAAGTGAATTTGAAAATTGTGTTTTATATCAAACGAATGCCAATTTAATTTAATTTACTAACTTTACAAAAACGTAAAGGAAGCAAACGATCTTATTAAGCATTCAATTTACTATTTTAAGAAATAAATTTTGCAATTTTCATCCTTTATTGCTCCGACAGCAGTGGTGAAATTTCTACATAAAAGAGCAAGAATAAAATGAAAATTAATGCCGGCACGTACCTATCTAAGATGGTCAAATAATAAATAAAAGGGCAAAGCTGTCAAGTGCGTTTACGAACATGCATGCCAGTAGGGTTCCATGTCTATGCTTAATTCCTTAACTGCAACATGAACATCCATTAAGAAATTAATAAGTGACAGGAAAGATTTCCAACTACATATTTGTAGTATTTTAAATTACATTTAAATAATGCTTTCGTTTATGTTATATCCATTCATATTCATAACTTATCCCTATCATACTCGTACATTATATCCTTTGATAGTAATAGAAATGTTTGCTGGTTTTGCTGCGGAATATAAAATAAGTCCTTATTTTGCTATAAGCTCGACTAGTCTAGTGGTCGAGTGAAATAGGTCTGCTTAGTATACCTTTTCTTGTTAATAAATTGGCTGTAAGCTAGTAGTCTAGTGATCGAGTAAAATAGGTCTGCTCAGTATACTTTTTTTTCGTTATTAAATTGGTGAAAAGTATTTTTCAAAAGTCAATATCGTGTTTTTTTTTTGGGTTAGAAAAAAAGACATTTGCAAATGCTATGAACTTTAACTCGAGACCTCAGTAGGCATATTAGCAATATATAGGGCTTTCATTTGAACGAGTCAACACTTAGTAATTATTGGACTACTGCCTTATTTTGAAGGCACTAAAATCTTAGCACTCAGTACACATATTAAATGTGATGCTCTCACAATAACTAAACTCCTTTACCTTGCATAACTCACTCATAATGAACATAGGAAACCTGCTCTGCAGGTTCAGCTTGCACAAAACATAATAAACATAAAGTTCTGCCCTTGAAACCAGTAGAATTTAAAACGTCCTTAGCAACATACGTCTACTGAAGTTGCTGCATACTGTACAGTACAACAGAAGAGAGAGAGAGTGGGTAGAATGTAGTTCAGAATCTTCGACACAGCAATTTACTATTGAATTCTCTAGTGAGTCTGTAAAATGGGGTTAGTTAGGGTGGTCGCCAGATTACAGTTACAACAGTTACCTAGCACACTTAGGCCAATCGGCCCATTGTGATAAAAAAAATGGGGTTAGATTACAATAATATTTTGGTACAAGACCACAGAGAGTTCGTCAAATGCACTTTGCGCCGGAAGGATTCGTTAGTTTATTTCCTGCGTAAGATTAAAAATATTTTTGAAGTACTTATATGCTGATATTCGTGCCAATTGTTACTGTTTATTCGATCTATCGTTAGTATTTTGTTTAATTGCACGGCAGTATCTTGGCCTTTTCTATATTTCGTTTTTTTCTTTAGAGTTTAAGTTTTACATATTTTTGTGCTGTCTTTTCTGTATATTTTCCGTCTGTTTTCTGTGCCTCTTTCTGTCTACTGTGCGAATTTCAAGAAATATTAGTACTGCTAACTCTTTCT
>JXPL01023579.1:18823-30723 GCA_001015235.1 Sphyracephala brevicornis | reverse complement strand
AAAAAACGCCCGGATGTGTGGAAAAACAATTCATGGCTGTTGTATCACGAAAATGCACCTGCTCACACTTCAATGGTTGTTCGTCAGTTTCTGACCACAAACAATACTGTAATGATGTTAAACATTATTGTAGACGAACAAAAAAATATTTCTTTTCAAAAAACCAAAATTCCCGATATTTTCTGAACACACCTCGTATATTTCACAGAGACTCAAACATACAAATCGCTTATATAATTAAAACAAGTACATGTAAGGTTTTAATTATCTTTTTAAATAAATTTATTATGAAACTGAAACATTTGGCAAAATGAATTATAAAATATTATATCATTACAATAAAAACAAATATCACTGAACTATTAATTACAATTCTGCAAAAATTATGTTTTATTTTATATAATTACAGATGCACTTATTAATTACAATACTTATTAATGTACATATCAACAACAAATGTCCATACAAACAAATTACCGTAAATTGCCAACTTAAACCGATTGTACAATTAAACTGAGACCAATCGTCAAAACAAACACGTTGACGAGCGTTAATTTCATCGCCTTAAGTGTTTAAAAATGGAAAATGGGAAATATGGAAGGAGAAAATTGGGATCGAAATATATAGCATTATTTTGTTGTTGGCGTATGAGAACAATTGCCAAAACACTAGCCTAGGCTCTTATTTAGTTCTCAACTTCGACGATTGACGATCAAAACAATTGTCATAATGTTGGCTGGGTACCTTCATTCAATCAATGGCTGTGTACACGATTGCAAATATATTTCACTAAAACAGGTAAACCGATTTGTTAATAAAATTGACCATATCTGCTGCCCTAAAAACTAACTTAATAAGTGCATAGTTTGTTTAAGTAAAAGCCGTAAATATATTTGTATTTGTGCTAACTGTTCGTACCCGGCGTCACTCACAGTAAGAAAAAATCAGCCAAATCGGTTTAGCCGTTCTCAACTGATACTCTTACAAATAATGCGGCAATATTTCGCTTAAAAAACGAGAAATTTGACCTGTAAATACCAATAGAATCTACCTTCGAATTGCAAAATAACTATATACTTCTAAAGACTATCAAATTGTAAAATTTTGATATATTGTAAAATTTTGATATTTTGCAGTAATTGGTTGTGATTCTTAATTTTTTTCAAATTAAAATCATTTGAATAAATTAAATTAAAGTGTACACTAGAGAACTGCATGAGTACACCGCTCATTCAAACCTTAAGATATGCAGCAGTGAAACGCAACCAGTGGCATTTCATGAGTATTTCACTAGAATGCCATTAGTATGACCAAAAAAGTTTTTCNAATGTTATCACTCTCAGCAGATATTCTTATATATAAAAATTATTAAATATAATATAAGCATACAATATATTGTTATAAGGGACCATTCATAAATTACATCACATGAATTTCATGATTTTCGCAGCTCCTCGTCGTTGNACTAGAATGCCATTAGTATGACCAAAAAAGTTTTTCGACACAAAATTGTTTTTGCAATTAACATTGAAATTTTAACACCGCGTTGGTTGCTACCGCAGTTTTGACGAGTATAGCGCAAATCAAGAAAATGTCACCGCATGCAGTTCACTGGAATGCACATTTGCATACATATGTACATGTATACATATATGCATTTTTGCATTTTTTGCAATGTACTGCAAGTAGCAAAAATTGTATTACATGCCGCTCTCTGATATCTATATGTATATTATGTATGTTTATAACATTACAAACTGGGCACTTTTAATTAAGTGAATTTTGTACTGCACAAAAAAAATTCACATTAGCAAATTTCAACACAGCTTTCTTAAAATGACTCATGGTGAATTATTATTTAATACTTACAAATCAAAAATAATATTCCAATTGAATTTAATATTTATGGCCAAATGTTGTTGTAATTCCTGAATTGTAACCATTTTTTAATTTTTGTGAATTATTTTTCTTAAATGATTAGGAAGTCTTATGCTATCCGCAAAAAAACAATGCGTCTATCGAGAATTCAATCGCGAAACAAACTAATACGTACTAAGTATAAGAAAGAGTGCTTGTGCACATTGCTTTTATCAGTTCATCGACAATGACGTTTACGCAATGATTAAAATATTAAAATTTGGTTTTTTCCCGAATAAAAAACGAATATTTGAGTAAACTATTGTGAAAGAGCACGAGTTTAAATTTTGTGCATTTGTTATAAAGTACTGAAATTAATTATGGCATGGATTTTAAAGATTTCATTTTGAGTTATGTATGTATGTACATAGTATGTAAGTAAATTGTAATTTTTTTTAACCTGTACACTCAAACTTACATAAATAAAAGAGAATTATTGAAAAAAAAAAGAAAAAAGTGTATGATGTCAACATACACAGATGAGCGTTGGGTCGGTTCTCAAATATACAGACAATTATACCTACTAAATTGTCAAAGATTTTATGTAGTATCTTGGCGCCGTCACAACAAAAAGCAATATCAACCTGGTCATCAAGCTCTGTCAATAACTTTTCTCCGGAGGTGTTACCCTGGGCTCAGTAAGCAGTTGAGTATAAGAGCCTACTCTCGACCGGCAAAACTGGCACTCTACATGGCCATATGGTGCGAAAACATGGACACCTAATTAATCCGATGCAGCTGATCTGAGTTTGAGATAAAACAATCTTCGATAGATCTACGCCCGTATTCGATGGACTACCGCATGCAAATGTAGCAGGAGCTGTATGAGCTTTACAACGTAGTCTGGGGTATTAACATTCAGCGACTCCGGTAGCGTCACGTCGTTCAATGGGTAATTATGCTGTAGTTAAATACATACAAACATATGTATTCGACACTGTGGTAGGAGGCGAGGGAAGTTTCTTTGGAAAGATCTAGTGAAATTCCTTATTTTTTTTTCGAATTGGAAACAGGTCGCCCATATATAACAGAAAATTGTTTTATATTTTGTGGTCAAGTATTCTTTGCTCATATTATGTGAGAACTATTCATTTGATTCACTTTTATTTGACATATTATCAATTATTGTACTATGTATATCTGTTAAGTGAATGGGCTAGTGTGCCTAGAGGTATATTGTAGTGCTGTGAAGAGGAAATAAAGTTAATATTGTGAACAAAATGAAGTGTAACAATTGTATTTCTCTGTGTCATAAAATTACTCATAAGTTTTTCAAGGAAAGCACTTTTTAACAGTTTAGAAAGGATAAAGAGCCATCTTACCGGTCAGTAGGAAGCAACATGTGTGCATTACATTACAGGTTTTGAAATCATAATAACGTATAGGCATTCGAAAAGTATTTCAAGCCACTACATTATAATCTGCGTAAAATGGTTCATTGCTTTTAAACAAATTTTTCCTAGTATCTTTCCGATGATCGCATATGTTCACCTACACACAAACATTTTTCTAAGCAATATTAATCATGTATATACTCCATTGTGAATGTGTTTCACAAATGACATTTCTTTTACACTTCCGAATTATTGTGAATATCTAAACAGAATTAACGTTGGTGTTTTGCAGCTGCATTATAATTTCATTTAAAATAAAAGAAGTTTTATATATATTACATCAAAATGGCAGCAAAAGTTTCTTCAGCAAATAACAAAGTATTTCAAGCGGTATAGAATAAAATAAGTTTAGTTTTTTTTATTTATTTTCCAAAATTGAGAAAAGCTAACCTCACTTCCATTTAAACCTAAAGCAAGACCATAATTCAATAATTAATTTTTTTATTTAAACTTTAAGAAATTGTTGAAAAGAATTCAGTATATAATGATAAAATAATCAATATCTTGATCACACCTGTACTTATCACAGGATAGTACCAAGTAATATGTTACTTATACTCATAGCAACCTCCTCAATTTATGAGGAAGTGTATTATGTATGTACTATGTATAACAAATATTTTATTTTAGGATGATGTGCATATATCGTTTGAAGATCAGCAAAAAATAAATCGTTTCGCTAAACACAATGCACGTATGGACGATTTAAAAGCAGAACTTGATATGAAAAAAAATGATCTAAAAAGCATGGAGGAAGCTCTTGATGAAATCGAATTATTTGATGAGGATGAAGATATACCGATTTTATTTGGCGAAGTTTTTTTGTCTCACAAACTTGCAAAAACCCAGGTTAACATATAAATTTTATATTAATAAATAAACTCATGTTAATATTTTAGGAGCTATTAGCTGACGTAAAGGATCAAACACTTAAAGAAATTGCAAGCATAGAAGCAAAGGCCAATGAAATTAAAGCCGAAATGACCGAATTAAAAGCACATTTATATCAACGTTTTGGCAGTAATATTTCATTAGAAAGTGATGATTAAATATAAACTTTTGTTTTATTACATTTAAATACATTAATATAAAAAAATGTGTAGTTTATTAGAATACTCGCTATATTATTCGCTAATTTCTTGTTTATCAATTTGATTTGAAAAAATATATAACAGATTTTCGCTAGCATTGTGGAGGCACGCTTCCTTGAAAAAATATATATATATGTTTATAAATAAATGAAAGATGAAAAGAGATTAAGAATTCTATAAGTACCTCTAAAAAAGTATTGTCAATTGGGATTTTATAGTGTTCCCATTGCATCAGCTCATTAATTTGTTTGTCATTTGAAACATAGTTTTGTTCGACCAAATTCTGCAATTAGACAAATTAAAATGAATTGAGAATTTTTGATTCGTATGCAAGTACACGAACCTTGCCATTTCCAGTGCAATTGCATTTCAGTAATTCGTGGGTTTGACACGTGATTACATTCGCTTGTAATGTGAACAAATCCAAAAGTTCTTCATTTGAAAACTTTATCGAATCTCTAACTATTTCGTTAGATTGCATAATGCAATCTCCTAATGATATTTTTGTCATTTGACGTTGGAATATTTTCTCCTCTATGGTGCCGGCTGTTATTAAGCGGTATATTTGTACATCCTTAGATTGACCATCACGCCATATACGAGACATAGCTTGTGCGTCAGTTGCAGGATTCCAATCGTTGTCGAAGAGAATCAGACGAGATGCGCCAATTAAGTTAAGACCAACACCGCCAGCTTTAGCACTTAAAAGAAATACAAGTGCCGTATCAGCACCTGTTGTATTTGAGTTAAATTCTTTAACATTTCGGTTCCTTTCACTTAAAGGTGTTGAACCATCTAATCGCAAACAAATAATATTCAAATAGTCGCATAATCCTTGTATCATATTTAACGTTTTAGTATGATTTGATACAATTACACATTTCTCTTGCATATCTACAGCTGATGTTGTTAAAAACTGCTGTAGAAGGTCAAGTTTAGCTGAATGAAACGGCCCCATTTCGGACCAATCCGGTAAATATCGCTCCAGATAACGTGTTAGAATATTTGGTGATTTTGAATGAGCTATTAAAGACGGATGATTACAGATTTTCTTTAAAATTGTTATAATTTGCAGTGGATTTAAGTCCTGTCAAAAAAAAAAATTGTTATTAAAATTTAATATTATATCAAGGAAAAAAAAGAATATTTCTTCGTGTTTCTTGTTTTCCGATTGTGATATATAGTATATGATTAATAAATATACATACATATTTGGAATATTTCTAAAAACGATGTCGAGTAAATTGTTTTGATATGTGATAATAACGGTGTTCCGTCATATTGTCCAAAAACAAGCTAGTTCTACTTATATATAAAGACACGTTTAAAAATATATTTATTATTGCTTGTTGGTACCTTCAAAATGGTGTCTTGTTGCGATTTATATAGATCCACAGCTTTTTGTAGAAGAAGCATTTGCAAATCAGTTGGGCGCACAAAACAAATATATTCTCGTTTTTTTGGTAAATATTGTATATTTTCTTGTTGCGAACGTCGCAATAAAAATTTCATTGAACATTCATTTAATTCTGTAGATCTTTGTATTGCCAATTGCTTAATTTCTTCTCTTACTTCGGGAAATTGACTTTGTTCCAAAGGTATTTCGAAATGTTGCCGAAAATGTTGACGTGAGCCAAATATACCCGGGTTAACAAAATCGGCTAGACAGAAGAATTCTTGCAAATTGTTTTGAACCGGTGTGCCAGTAAGTATAATACGCCTCTTTATATTTAGTTCATATAGAGTTATATATATTTTAGTTGTTTGATTTTTAAGACGATGTCCTTCATCACAAATCAATATATCGAATTTTATATTTAAGAATTCATCTATCTGCGATAGCAGTGCGTCATAAGAAGCTATAACAAAAGGTATATGCTTCTGTGGCAAATACGAACTTATCTTATGTTTACCATCTACAACAAAGGCATAGATTCGTTCTATATTGAGCCACTTATTTACTTCATTATTCCAATTAGAGGTTAGGCTACTTGGTGTCACTATAAGTACACGATTAGCAATACATTTGCCATCAGGGTTTTGTTTTCTTAACATGGTATGTGCAGCAGCTAGAACTTGTAATGTTTTGCCAAGGCCCATTTCATCGGCTAAGATGCATCCGTAATAATTAGGTTGTTGGAAACCCATCAAACAAGCGTATATAAAGTTTACTCCGATTCGTTGATGAGGACGCAAATTTTTTAACAATTTAGGAGAAATTGTTGCATCTTGAGTTTTTGGAGACATTTCTTTTAGGGATTTAGATACAAATTTCGGTAATGTCGGATTGGAATTTGTAGTGTTCTCACTTGACATTAATCTATTTACGGATTTAAGATTTTGCGTTTCATTTCTTTTATGTTGAAAGATTTCATGACTTTTTGTAAGATTAGTGTGATTTTGATTATTTAAGTATTGTTGATTTTTGTTTGATTTTATATGTGTCGTACGGCTATATTTGTCTGCTGATTTGATATTTGTCATTTTAGAATTTTTTGGTGTTGTTAATAACAGATTAGGTCGAAATACAAATGACCCTTTTGGCTTCTTTTCCTTAGTCTCCTCAGATTGATATTCTTCATCACCCCAACGATTAGAAATTTGTCTTTTTCTTACTAACAAATATTCATTTGCATCCTTTATTTCATCCTGGAGTTCTATTTCTTTACCATTAATAACCATTTGAAGTCCTTCATGCAGTTCTAATATTTTGAACATTGTGATGTTACCCATATATTTGCCAGTATCATCTTTTAATACTGCTTGTTTATTGTCTACATCAAATTCCACTGTGCCATCTCCTTTCCATGTTTTATTTTTCCTCATGCTTACTTCACGCCAAAGCACATTATATACTTTTTTATTTTTAAACGATTTAAAATATGTGTTACTTCCATTCTGGACGTTACCTTTTGTACCCCAATTTTCAATTTCATGGACATAAGAATTGGTTGATTCGAATGGTTCGTTTTCAGTATCTTTTTTGCAGTTCGCAGTTTTTAACATAGAAGGAGCACATGAACGTCTCATTTTTAATTATTTAAATAATGGCGGCAATAAAATGTTTGCATTTTACTTCCAGATTGAATTTAATAATTTTCTATTGAGCACAGCAATTTTTGTGAATTATGTAGTTATTGCATTAAAATATAAATTCAGTGTATGCCTGAAGATATTAATGAAACGATTCGATCAATTTCATATAGAATTTATTAAAAAATACTTTTATAAGAATATGCTATGAATTTTTGATTTGCTATTGTGTACTATTGTGTATGTGCAATACATTTTGACATTTCGCAAATTCAGTATAGTGGCCAAGTGTCACTAATTTGAATTCGCCTCATTCTTTTCGCCCGTAGGCGACTTTTGAAGTTTCACGTATTAAATCAACACGCTTTAATTCAGTCAAAATAATATCAATTCTATACAAATAACTATATAAGATATTTAAAATATAAACTTAAATATGGCGCAATTTGATTTAACAAGAATAAATTGTCAATACTTGGACAGACATTTAACATTTCCACTCTTGGAATTTTTGTGTGGTAAAGAGGTTAGAAAACATAAATTTTATCATTTGTTAATGTAGTAACAAGCGGTTTTTTGTTTTTACAGATTTACAATCAAAAAGAGCTATTGGAATATATTCTTGAAACAGTAAATAAAACAAATATGATCGACTACACCATGGACACACGTAAACGCCTCAATCTTAGTCAAGAAATGCCCGAAGAATTAGTGCAGCGAAAAGCAGAAGTGCTTGCCACGTTAAAGCAATTGCAGAATGAAGTTGCACCTATCATGAAAGCTACTGATATTTTAAAAAATGGTGAAAGCATGAAAGATTCAAAAACGTTCGTGAATGCACTACAAAAGGATTACAATTTCAAAGTAGAACATTTGGAAAGTGCATATAAATTGGCTAAATACTTGTATGAGTGTGGTAACTATCAGGAATCTACATCATACTTGTATTTTTGTTTAATTGTAATGTCGCCTAGTGATAAGGTATTTAAAAAATGGCTTAATAGTATCTTAGAATCTAAATTTAACTAGATAATATAAATTTTTACATTTGCTTGTTTTAGAAAAAAAAAACAGTATACGTACATGTAATATAATACACAATATATACATAAATGTGTGTATGTATAAGTTTTAGGGTTTTTAACCTTAACTATTTCTTTGCATTAATGCATTTGTGATTTATTTAAACTATATATGTATATATTTGGGACAACTATTAATAACTTAATATTACAATTATTTTGTTTTACAATAACTATTTGTTATATATAAAAACTAATTATATTGTTAAAATCTTCTAAAATTACTTAATTTTAATAAATATATCATTTTTAGAACTACTTGAATGTGTTATGGGGCAAATTGGCGGCTGAAATTTTAACACTCAATTGGAATACTGCTTTGGAAGACTTAACACGTTTACGAGACTACATTGATAATGCTAATTTCTCTACTATACAAGCATTGCAACAACGTACTTGGCTCATACATTGGTCGGTATTAGTATTTTTCAATCATCCTAAAGGACGCGATCTTATAATTGAGATGTTCCTTTATAAACCGTTATATCTGAATGCTATACAAACTATGTGTCCACATATAATGCGTTATTTGGCTACCGCTGTTGTCATTAACCGCACTCGTCGTAATGCACTAAAGGATTTAATCAAGGTCATACAACAAGAGTCGTACACCTACCGTGATCCAATTACTGAATTTCTTGAATGCCTTTATGTAAACTTTGATTTTGAAGGTGCGCGTCTAAAACTGCATGAGTGCCAAACGGTTATTCTAAATGACTTCTTCATTGTGGCATGCCTTAATGAGTTTGTTGAAGATGCGCGATTAATGATATTTGAAACTTTCTGTCGTATACATCAATGCATCACCATTAGCATGTTGGCTGACAAATTAAATATGAAACCCAGCGAAGCAGAATGCTGGATTGTAAATTTAATACGTAATGCTCGTCTTAATGCAAAAATCGATTCAAAACTTGGTCATGTTGTTATGGGCACGCAACCGTTGAGCCCCTATCAACAGTTGGTTGAGAAAATCGATTCATTATCTATGCGATCAGAACATTTGTCTGGTTTAATAGAACGAAAAAGTAAACAAAAGAATCAAGAATCAATCGATTCCTGGAAATACTATTAAATATTTTAAAATTTTTTAAATATTTAAAGTAAATAATCTGAGCGCTTGAATTCAGCAACATTGATTCTTTTCACATTCGAACTAACAAAACCAACTATATTTTATACTTGAATATTAATTAACTTAAAAATTTTTTTTTTTGAATAAAACAACATCCTCATTCTATGTTCTTGTACTATTTTTTTTCTTGTTTATTTTTTACATATAATTTTTTCAATATTTATTCCACACATTAAAAATTTTGTACTTAAGAAATTTATTTCGAAGCTTCCATAAGAATACGGAAGCTAACACAAACAATTACAGACTAAATTTAAAAAAAAAAATAGTTTTGCATTGCAAATTTAGATTTAGTAAAAATCAACGCAAAAACTTAAAGCTTTTAGTAGTTTAATGCTGCTCTCAGTTTGAATGGGAATCCTTATAATTCTTACAAATACTTAACATCAGTGACAATAACTGTGCAATTCGTTTTCACTTTTCACTATCAATATTAAATTGGAACGCAACAGCAATATGTCCGCCTCTTTTGACTTCCGGTCATACAATGAATTGCTATCTAGGCTTTTCTTTCTTCAATTTCTTACTCGTTTTCACCACAAGCCATTGACGTGTTGGCAAGTTTTGTAAATATGTTATCCACTTACGTGCGATTAAAAGCCATATAACACCATATATTGCACAAATCAGGCACTCAATATAGTAGCCATCGAAAACGATGTTACATTTTCCACCAGCTGCAACACATTCCTGAATACAACATATTTATAAATGACCAAAATTTGGATGCCGTAAAGTTAACAATTTTTCATACCTGCTTCTGTTTTTTGGTCAAACAGTGATTACTTTCCGCAATATTACTATCGGCAATCGCACATTCCCTCCATGTTAATACATCGACCAACCATAAAATAACTGTATTAGGCCAATTACCACCTAAATTCGAAAGCGTATTCAAAAACGTCATATAAGTGCCCCCGACTGCGGGGTCTGAGATCTTGGCAAAAAATGACATTACGGCAACAAACATGCAGTACAAAAATACTTGGTAAATGCCATAATTAGCCACAAGCAATATATAATAATATATAGGTACGTGATCCTTGGAAATCATGTATGGTGTAAAGTAAGTTATTATAGCAGCTACGCTTGAAAATACGATACGATAAGGTATTGCTTTTGTATATATGTCCATAGGACGTGGCCCGTTAGTATATCGACTGACAACAAGCGGAAGTACGATTTGCAGCGGTACAATTGGAATTACAAGTAAAGCCAATTTATCCTTAGGTACGCCAGCGTCAATTAATTTTAGAGATGTAACCGCATCGCACGCAGAAAATGTGACCTTCACTGTAAGCAGTATCATTGCCAGTATAATAACGGGACGCATACGTACCATATCCCAGAGAATTTTATAACTTTCTCTGATATTCAATTCGTGGACGTCCGTATAACGCTCTTTTGTATGTTCATCTTCTATATCGTTCTCTTTTTTGAACATTGCCACCAACGTTGTAGCTACAAGAAAACATATACCCCAAAACCATAAAAATTCTGGTAGTGTAACCAAACCCTCCTCTTTAGCTTCAGAACGTAAATATGTGTTACAAAATTCCTTAGACTCAAGTGCAATAAAGGCAACGTATCCAAGAAAGTATCCTGCTGTTTGCCCAACACTATTACATGTAGAGGCATAACCAACGTTGCAGCGTTTAAGCATTGTTAAAGCCCAACCGTCCACAGCTATATCCTGCGTTGCAGCCAGAAAATTGAGTAGGAAAAAAAGTAAAGTGAGTAGAGGCACATTCGGATCTATACCATTTCCACCAAGCCAGCGATCCACGCGCCATGACAAAAACAGCATAAAACCGCCTATTAAGTATTGCACTGGCACTAGCCATGACTTGCGACGCCCAAATCGACGTATGTATAGTGAATCAACAATTGGTGCCCACAATAACTTCATACTGAATGGCCAATAAGCGAAGGAAAACTCAGCTTGTTGTTTATAACTTGCCCCTCGGTTCTGTAATAACATTGGTATAGCGGCAATCAAACCCAATGGTATACCTTGCAGAACATAAAGAAAGAAAAGTATTGCAATATTTCCTC
The DNA here is from genome assembly GCA_001015235.1 of Sphyracephala brevicornis. Lineage (NCBI taxonomy): Eukaryota > Metazoa > Arthropoda > Insecta > Diptera > Diopsidae > Sphyracephala > Sphyracephala brevicornis. The sequence goes on along the minus strand of JXPL01023579.1, from coordinate 19,016 downwards.
GATCGCCACGTATATCTGTTTCTTCATGTACATCATCTCGAGACATCTCACTAATTTCCGTTATGTTATTGAGTAGTGCATTATGATCCTCAGTATTACCATTAGGCTCCTGACGACGACGCAACGTCATATTTATGATTATAGTATTTGAATTTTAGTAAACTGAATTTGTAAGAGACACGTCACTACATAG
>JXPL01023519.1:10909-22318 GCA_001015235.1 Sphyracephala brevicornis | reverse complement strand
AATTAAAAATTCTTTATTAACATCCTTATATTGACAAATAGCATTTGTTTAATAACATTTATTTCAATAAATTTTTGATAAACAAACATAAATATTTAATATTAGTCTTCGTTGCTTATTACATCATATTTATTTTTGTTTTCTATCACTAACACATCATCTCGGCGGGCATCATAAGAGTGCATAGATAGTGTTTCTAGCCATTCCAGCATTGGACGTTCTTTAAATTCTGTTTCAAAAATATTCGCATTTATATATTTATCAATGAATTCATTGATTTCAGCTTCCAGTTTATCCCATATAAGAGGCTCATGCACACCGTCGCCTCCATATCGTTCATTATAACGTTCGTAATGAACTGTGTCTAATACTAACCCCAAACCAGGTGCCATCGGCAAATCAAGCCGCTCTTCAGTGAACGCACGGTGAAATGTGGTAGCAGTGGTGTGACCACGTACAATGGCTATAACAAGCCCAATCATTTTACGTATTTGATGCAACATGAAACTTTGGCCTTTTACTTTCATTTTTAAGTATTCAATACCTTGCACACTAAGGAATGGTTCCGAATTAGTAAATGACATTATAAAACGATTTGCAGAAGGGTCATGATAATTTCTGTGAAATTTATTTCAAATGAGTTTGTGTTTGTGTTTTGTATCATAATTATACTTCTTGCTTGTAAAGTTGTGAAAATTTTTAGTCCCTTCATACATTTTAAGTATTTCGCTCACTTTTTCTAAGGTATTGTCGTCAATACGATAACTTTGCAAATCATTCTCAACATCAAAACATGCAAATGATATGGTAGGAAGCGTGTAAGAGTAAGTCCGTGCATTACACTGATCCTTCGAATTAAATCCTTTTGTTACACGTCGAACACCAAAAATACGAATTTGCTTAGGAAGATCCTTATTAATTGCATTGATGTCCAAACTCTCCGCTATAAAACAATCTATATAAATTTTTGTGCGCTATAAACGGGAACTCCAACTTACGTAATTTAATTGAACACACTTGCCGCGCTGCGGATACGCCCTTGTCAGTGCGAGCTGCACGTTGAAAACTGGCGTTTTGTGGCTGTTCAAAACTATCCTGCGTTATCCATTTTTGTTTCAACATTGCTTGAAACAATTCTTCCTCGATTGTAGACATTCCTGGATTACGTTGCATACCAAAATAATTAATACCTGAGTAGCCCATCAAAATCACACATTTTTTACGTTTCACTCTCTCTGCTGGATTAAAAAGTTTGCGCTTATTATCCTTAACATCAGATTCTTCAGTTGTGTTATAATCAACCCATTTTTTTTTTTTAATATTTTTTTTTAAAACCTTTAAATTCTGCACTTTTTCCATTGTATTTGCACGTTCCATTTCTTTTATTTCTTTACAATGCTCCATTTCCTGTAAAGCTTCAGCGATTGCTTGAGAAAAACTTTTTTGACGAAAAGGTTGTAAGAATAATTTACTTGCCTGGGAATTACAAACGTATCCAATTACATTAACTCAATATACAAATATAAATTGAATAAGTTATAGAAAATAATACTTGCTTTTGTAATATATGACCAATTAAATGATATTAACATTACTTTGTTTGAAAAACAAACTAACTTTTAAAATCTCACGTGTTGAGAATAAGGGTAGTCATCTGTTATCAGTAATGGCACACGCTCAAATTTGTAATAGGAAAAAAGTACTAAAATTTAAAAAAAGCATATATCTCTTTTGAACAACAAAACAACACAATCAATAAAAAATGGGCTAAAAATTCATACTGATAAAAATCAAATCCTTAACCTACATATGTAAATATAATTGTAATATCTAATAAATTACAAAATATGTAAGTATGTACATACATATGTTATATTTATACATTTTTTATAGAATTAAAAAATGGAATATAAATAAAAAAGAAATTAATTATTTGTGTGATATTACCACTTGAAAAATAAATATGTAATTGCATGTTATTACCAATATAATAATATAATAGAGACTAGTAATTATACTCGTTAATACACTTTTATTATTTCGGTTTGAAGAATGGCAAGCAACACTGGAAAAAGTTATGACATTCGACAAAGATATTGAATGTAAAACAAAAGTTAGTGATATTGTTCGTTTGCTTCTTTTTATCAAAGAGGAAGGAAAATTTGAGGAAGGAAAATGGAGCTTTTAAAGATTTCAAAGAACTGCTTAGGAGTTTTGCAGGTATTTCTAACATTTATTAAACAAAAAGTTTTTAGAATAACCTGAAAATTTATTACAGTTCAAGCAACCTAACTTGTTATCTGTAGCGCAAAATACATTACAATTACAGCTGGTGCGACATCGTCAAACAAAACATTGGAATCCAAAATTTAAGCGGCAACGAGCACAGAAATTTATAAAAATTGACTTACCCAATTTTCAAGAAAAACCTGAAGATATTACTCAAGAGGAAATGCGAAGTCGAATGAAAAAACGTGGCGTATTACCACCACGTCCATGGTTAGAGCGCCCTTTTCACATAAGCTGTACAGGCGGCATATTTGAGCCATATATACCTCCAGAAGGTGATGGCAAAAAATCAATTATATCCAGCAGTGGCGCTAAGCAAAAATTCGAACTTTTAGAAAAGAAATCAAAAAGTATGTTAGCTGTACGCAAAATTCGTGGCTACGAAGAAGATTTCGATACTACTGAATTCCCTACTGAAGCGCAAGATATTTATATATCTGCTCATAATCATATAGCGGATAAAGATAAACACAAACTAAGGGAACATGTAACTGAACGCTGTTATCCTGAAATGATGTATAATGTCAAGGATAAAACTATTCAATGGTGTTTTCTGAAATCTTTGGAGCCACCTCGTGTAGTTCATGCACGCGTAACTGATATCATAACTAAAGAAAATCTATTTGCTCAAGTAACAGTGCGATTCCATACTCAGCAAATACTAGCAATTTATGATCGGTTTGGAAGGCTTATGCATGGAAGCAAAATAATTGCCAAAGATGTCTTGGAGTATGTCGTATTTGAAAAGCACATTTCAAACGAATATGGAAAATGGCGTTTGCATGATAAAATAATACCGGATTGGTTGCCAGCTAAACAGCCCGCACCCATTACTTTCCGTATAATAGAAGAACCAGAAGTCAATTCAGAAACTATTCAAATGGAAAATAACATAAATGTTAAACCCACTAATCAGGAAAATAATGAACAGCTACTAGTTGGAATTCCTGTAGAAAGCACTGTTAAGTCCAGTTCCCCGAACGTAACAAAATAATTTATTTAATAGTGTACCAGCTGGACAATAAATAGCTTTTGTAAATTTAATAAAAGCATTCAAATGAAATAAAAAAAAACTTATTTTAACTCATCAAAAAAAAAAAAAAAAACAAAAATTGTATTGATAGATTACCTCTCAATTAGACTTTCGGTATATATTAGCTTTGGTTGATGAAATTTTATCAATTTAATAGTGTAGAAATACATATATCACTCAGAAACAATACGTTCAAACGACATTATTCATTGATAATGAACTTTGAAATTTGAGATCTGAATTATATCTTCTGCATAGGCTTTTTAAATAGATCCTTAAAGTTTGTTTTAACAAGAAATCATCTATATGAACTAATTTTCTGTTGTCATATTTTTTTGTATTGTATACATAGTTGATTCATATCTAAATTATTTTTAATTTTAAAAGAATAATGAAACAGTCTCCGCATTTTATTTTTTAACTTTTGATTGTTAATGACACGTCATTATGAAATTTAAAAGATTAATTAACTGAAAACAAAATCATTATGTAATTAAAATCACTTATGTGTATATATCTTAATATCTTTGAATGTATTTATTTTTGTATGGAAATAATCAAACGAAGCTACTGCTAGTTTCTTCTAAATAACAAAATGATGTTTGTTCATTAGATAAATGTGGTTTGCGGTTATTATCAACTATGGTTGCTTTATTTAACAAAGATTGTGCGACCGTCGAAGAAGCTGTTGGTAATATAGAAGTTTTAATAGAGCTTGTTGTAGTGGACACGCCCCAATTGGACGGTTTTATAGGTAACACTTTTGGTTTAGGTGGTAAGGGTGGTGGTTCCTTATAATCTCCAGCACATTCAGTCTCTAACGTAGTATTTTCTATTTTAATATCAATTCCATCAATAATTTTAAACACAGCAGATGTGTTTTGTTTATTAGTTATAGAAAACCGTGGCGCAGGTTGTGGTCCTTCTGTTAATAGGGATGTAGGTTCTTCTATTGTAGGAATTTTGTTAACAGGACTCAAATTTGCACGGACCTTACGTAGTTTTGATGCAGCTTCACTTATGTTTTCTTTGTTTTTTAAAAATTCTGGCAATTCAAAGTTTATTTCAGTACCCCGTTGATCCTCTAGTCGAGCGAGTTGAGCGCGTTTTAAACCTTCAAGAAGTTCATCTATGAAAAAATTATCATCACAAAATTAAATTTACCTATTATTTTTAGAATTTTGACTTCTTTCATAATCACCTTGATTTTCAGCTACCCGATCTGTAAGTTGCAGTTTTACTCCAGCTTTGAGTTTAGCAATAATTGGTTTCTTGGCCTCAATATATATTTGAGATTTTTTACCAGCTGATGAGTCTATCGTTGCTGCAGAAGTGGAGATTTTTACTGTTTCTTCAGACTTTTGACTACTAACAGTTTTAGTTTTTAACTTCAGTTTAACGGGTTCTACATTAGTATCCCGTATGCAATTAAATACAGACGAAGTTTCCGAAACACAATCATCTGACTGAATATGTAATACATATATATTTATAAATAATTAAAATAACAAGTTTTCACATTATTAAATACACACTTTTAAGGAGCATATATCACCCGGCTTAGACAGTTTTTTTTCACACCCATGTGCGTCTACTTTCACCTGTAGTAACTCACTAAATACTTTATTTGTAATTTCATCTAATGTACTTTGGCCAGAATTTTCGCTGCGAACAGTACTTCCAGTACAACTATTATTGGTCAATTGTTTCATAGCTTTAGGGAATGAAACATTTTTTGGTAGAATTGGTTTAGCGAACTCCAAGCCATAAGGTTGTTTTAACTGTACAATCTGCAAACGTTGGCCATCAACCACAGTAACAGGTAATGACAAATCAAGTTGCTCATGTGTGTCACGAAATACCACTTGTACGGCATCTATAGCATAATTATATTTTTGTAGTATTGGACGTACAACTTCGTGCAGTTGCTTCTTTGGTTTACTTTTAACTGAAATTACTTTCGGATCCGGTAGATCCAATTTAAATGCTACACGTTGTTCTATAAGCATTTCTTTGCCGGCCATTACTTGTGCAGAACTTTGTAAATCAATAGATTTTGTGCTTCCATTAGTAACAACATCATAAAAATTGTAAATTAATCCCCGTTTCTCCAATAATCGCTCAACTAATTGTTTAACAGTTTCATAAGGTCGTATTTGTACAATAGTTGTCGCACCATCACTAAGTATTACGCGGCACAGAGGGCAATTTGTGCTTTCTGAGGCTTGACCATTAATTTGATTTTTACAGACTGCAACTGGCAATGCATCAAAAGAAGATAGTGAAGAGCGAGAGCTGTGCATATCACTGATTTGAGTAGTTGGTATTTTAAGCGAATTCCCCGACAGCTGTGGAAATTTGCAAATAAATGATTTGCTATTTTCGGCATCACGATCACGTGATTTACTACGCATTTTACGGTGCCAAGGTAGTAAACTTTTTCGACGTCTGTCTTCTGCATTGCTTGCTGATTTTTTTAACTTTAATCAAACAAAATTAAATATTCATAATTTTAACCATCATTCAAATTTCCACTTACCTTCGATATGCTTTGGTGAAAATTCGTATGCAATAGTTCATCTAAATCGTCCACACCATACGGCAAAGGTTGATTTTTCTCCTCTGCTTCCAAACAACTCTTGTATAGATTTGAACGTATAAATCTTTGATAACTATCGAATTTCATTAAATTAAATATTTGCTTTTGTGCAGGTGCGAATATGTCACGTTCGGCACTTTTTAATACTTCTTCAGATAAATTACGTGCCTGGGAATCAACATTCACTGGTTCTATTGCACCGTTGGCCAAATGTTTTGTAAAAATGCACATTGCCTCTATGGCACGATCAGCTTTGTGTTCCATATGACTAAAACGTTCGCAAGCCGTCCAAAAATATATATTTTCTGCGGAAAATTCTTTTTTAAGGAACTCTGCAAATGAATGAATTCCAGCAGGATCCTTAAGCATGCATTCAAATGAAGTACCCCAAGCAACAGCTCCGGTTGAAATAGACACTTCTGTTTTTGATTGTAGAATGTCATGCGTATTATCAGAAATTTGTTGTTGGCTTCGTGCCTGTTTAATTTCACCAATATAACTGTCCTTGGATTTAATATAGACATCATTGTCCGAAGTTGTCATGGAAGTAGTGCGGCGCTCTAAAAGGATTTGATTTTGGTTTGCACTGCTCATGTGCTTATCTGTACTAAGTGTCCTTAACGATGAATGACCCAATGTGCGTCGAAATGGTGAAGCATTCACTGGTAAAGTACAATTCTGTAGTAAGAAAACGATGTACAAAATTACATTTTTCTATAAGCTATTAGCATATATTTTATTTTATATTGACATTAAATGTAACGAAATGAAATTTTAATTTAAGTACATTTTAATTTAGCAAGAATTTAAAATATTCTATTGTATTATTTAATTCCATTTGTCATTTAGATTCTCTCATGAAAAATGTAATCAAAGTACTACATAAATATTCCATAATTATATTGTTTACTCCATAAGAATAAAGTTGATATACATACATATTATGTATGTTTGTATTAATTGAATGAATGAAATGTAAAATTAAATAATATAAATTTATAGATATATGTACATACGAGTATGTAAATATAAAAGTTTAAAAAATTATTTTTATGTTTAAATTTATATCATAACTTTTTGTTTGTTTATTATTATTTCTTTCTTAAATTTATTTCCTTACTTTTAAGTAGATTACTTTTTGTGACGCACGTTCATTGATGAGTTGATAAACGTATAAAATATGTAGTGTTGATGGTTGATATTTTAAATCAACGACACACATACACAAGTTTTTCTTGGAATGTATTGTAAATACACATATATAATAGAAACAGTAGCTTAGTAGAATTGTATTTTTCAAATGTCAGAATGAATTTATATAATATTTTTTTTTGTGAAACTGACATTTATTTAAGGATTATATGTTTCTTTTTAGCATTCAATAACACTAAATTATTTTTCTTTTCAGTTAAAATAAGTTCTTTTATGTGTCTTTATTGATCAATCGAGGGAAGTTAAATATATTTTTTAATTGATTATTAATCTTTATTACTAATTAATTTTAATTTTTTTTATACTAACACATACTTTTCGCTTCTTTAACAAAAATAACTAATATTTCATACGTCATGTCGCAGCTTTAGAATTTTAACAACTAAAATCAAATTAAGCGTAAGTTTTTTCATGATTATTAATTAATACTCAGCTGGCATACAGATACAGATGCGAAATAATTCAAAGAAAACAAAAATATGTAAAACAATGAAAAAGTACAAAGAGAGCAAATGAATATTTTAAAGTAACTGAAATGATAAAGAAAGTAAAAAAAAAGAGATATTGTAGACAATTAAAGTCACAAAAGCAATTCATAAGTTCCCTTCATGACACAACAATTGGGTGTATGATTAATATACACTTAAAAATGTGGACATGAATGTATGTATATACATGTGTTAGCTAAATAAGAACTGACAAACTCAAAATATAATAAAAATAAAACTAAAATTTTAAATGGATTTCCTCATACTGAGTGGAATGAAAAAATAACAATTACTATGAATAAAAGTTAATGCAAATCTATTCTCTCATGCTCTTTCGAGTCTCGATCATTTTGTTAAATTTTGTTTTTTAATAGTTTAGTGCAAATGTGAGGTTATTTTCGGAATTGTGAGCTGAAAAAGCTACTTCCCCGTTTCAACTCTGAGAACATCATCAGAGCCCAAAGGGTAATCATATGTATGTCTGTATGACTTTTTGAAGAAGTTCCTTAACAAGTGTAGCTCAAGCTTATCCAGGCCAAATCTCGTACTATGGTTTGTTATGCAACCTGTACTGCTGCTGATTGACGAAGAGTCTGGGTAACTTTGGCATGAAGCATGCTGCTGAGTGTAAATCGGTCAGCAACATCAAAGAGCCATCATCATCCGATAGTCGTCCAGGTTAATCTGAAGCACTCTAAGTTTGTGTCGCTTGAAATGTACACTTCTGTAGCATCCTAGAGATAAATAGCATGTCTAAGGCTCAGCACACTTACCTCAAAGGAAAATAAGAGCAGACAGCACTTCATGAGATTGCCAGGACGATTGAAAGGTCGCATTAATTTAAGCTTTAGAGCTACCAAAGCTGAATGATTAACTGAAGTTATCTTTACAAACCATATATCTTGCTACTATACTAGATTCCAAGCTTAGCTGAAAGTCTAATATTGACGAAGTATTAAGGAAGATATTTTGGAAAAAATGGGAACTTGATCCTAAGATAGTCATCTGGGTGTATTCAGCAATAATACGCCCGATATTATGTTATCGATCTCTGGTCTGGTGATCAACACTCTGTAACAAATATAACCTTACGAAGCTTAGTAAGATACAAAGAATGTCATGTGTGAGCTCATGCCAGTGAGGCCCTTAATGTCATTCTTATACCTATAGAAGAAGTGCAGTGCCTCAATGTCAGCGTTCAGACTAAGCGAAGCGGTACGCTGTCGAAGAAGGTAGCTAGGACATAGTTATATTCTGTCCCTTCTACCATTTGGCATTCTGCGAGTCAGCTTCATCTTAGAATTTTCACATTCTTTCAAAACTATCACACTATAGATATCTGACCGGTTCCAAAATAGAGGTTGAATTGGGAGCTGGTGTCAAACCTTATTAAAGGGAAATCCTATCACCTTCCGTCTTCGTCAAGCTTATTTCATGCGGAAGTCTTTGCGATCATGGAAGCGTACTCCCTAATACTGAACGAAAATATTCACAAGCAAAATATTGCTTTCTTTCCCGGATAGTCAAGCTCCAATACTTGCACTATCCGCTTTTACTACTCCATCAGGACTAGTAAGTAGAGTTTGCAAGTCTGAGAACCAAGACAACGAAATATACAGGGACATGAAATTGCCAATGAATAAGTCAGAATTGTAGCGAAACTGTTTTTGGCGAAGGAAAATATTTTAATCCTTTTAAAGACAATTAAAAAAAGTATTCAAGGCACATTCTTTCTAACATCGAAAGAAAAATGGCCCAACTATAATACCACCCAAACCAAGAGACTACAGGTGAAAATGAAACAATCGAGCATTTTATATGTAAATATCCATAAAGACGAAGCTGTCAAATACAAATTTATCAATATTATCTCTCTATTCTACCGCGTAAATTGAATCTAATTTCAACTCTATATCCGGGAGTATGGTATCAAAAAGTAACATTTGTGCTACGTGGGCAATTTTGAGAAATGTTAAATATAAAATAGTAGGTTTTAATAATAGTAAAATCAATAAATATCATATATTTTTTATTTGCTATTACAGACTCCATAACCAATAGGTAAGAAGAAATCGCATTATTAATCCAACAACGGTTACATATTTAAAAATTGTTTGATGATTATGAATTAAGAATTAGGATTACAAATTTTGTAAAACAAAAAATGCCAATGCTGAATATAAAAATAAAACAATCACTATACATCCCAATATTAGTAGTATAAAAATTATTTAATAAATAAAAATATCGAAATTTAGTGTACATATTGATATAAACTCACAAGGGTGATATCCGATAATATTATAGTAGAATCAGACGTTGGTAAATTTGATTTTATTGTGGTTGATTTTGAGGTCATTAAATTTAATTTGTTTGATTTCTTACATATGAGTTTGGTAGAAAATCTTATAGCATCATTCATAATTCTTTCCTCTGTTGTTGATGTTGATGTTATAAGCACACAGCTTTTCAGCTTTGTAAAATTAGAATTTGTTACCGTATTTTTACGTAGTTCCAACACAGATGCGTGTTTGGCATGAAATGAACCTCGTAGAGATGTACGGTCAAATTCATAAGTTGAACTTTTTCGATCACGTTTACTAATTTGCGGTGGTGTTACAATAAAAGTTGGAACTAATGGTGGATGCATTTCAAATGAAGTACTAGGAGAATAATTATATCTGTAATTAAAGTCTTGTATATGGTTTGAATATGGTGAAAATATTGTGTCGCTCTCGTCTTTATCAAAATTTGCATTATTATTTTGGCACAGGTGTTTTGAATTTTTTGATATTAAAATAAAACTGCTTTCATTTAATTTTACTTTCTCAAACATATGTTTAATTTTTGTTAAATTTTCAGTATTTATTGTGGTAACACATCGACTTTGTATACGTTGTGGACTATGTATGTGTTTTATTTCAAAACTGGAATCGAAACTGCACGAATCGTTGATTTTAGAAATTGACTCAACAAAACGCTCCATCAGGAAGTTATGTGATTTTGATGGTGGTACAACGGCACAAGTATCTTCTATTTTTAAATAATTTATTTTTGAGCCACCATTTTTATATATTGTTTCCAATTTTTTAATTGATTGAGTGTCAACCATTTTGTTTTGCAATTTTTCTATTTTATTCTTATGATTTCGAAAGGAATAATGATTAAATAATTGTTCACTCGCTATAATACTTCGTATTCAACTGACATTTTCTTAACGTTCTAGTCACAACGAAAACTTTTTTGTTGCTTCAGCACATAAGGGATAAAAACTTGTATAGCATCTGTAACGTACTTTCTCAAATTTTGAGTATGTAGTTTGTTTATTGTATTTCAGTGTTAATGGAGATATAGATATAACCTTATTAATCTACAACAGCAAAATGTATACATAGACAAAATTTTGATCACATGTATATATGTATATAATATAATAAAGTACATATGGTGTTTATACTTGAAAGAAGACATTTGATATATATTTTGGGGTTGTAGCATAGCAATAAAATTTAAATGGGTGTTTCAACGGATGTTCATTATTTCCGTAATGTAACTAGAGAATTCTTAAAATCAAAACTTCACATATAAGTTATGATTATCTGACATTACAATAACTGCCAAGATAAAGTTAAAAATATTTAAGAATACCTCTTATTACGAATTTTAGTTTACATTAAATTTAAATGCTTACTATAGATACAATTTATTTATAATTTTTAATTCTTTAATTATTTTATTTTTATAATTTTCTCTTTCGAACACTTTTTGTTTATTTTTTTTTTTTTTTT
>JXPL01023484.1:0-13962 GCA_001015235.1 Sphyracephala brevicornis | reverse complement strand
GGCAGTTAGGAGCTTGATAAGGGGTGCAGTGAGGGAGAACGAAACAAACGTATATGGATTAGCAATAACTTCGACAAATGAGTGTCACATGCAAGTGTATTAGTGCGCTGAAAATAAATTGCACTCTTGTCTTTTTTTTCAATTGTTACAAACACTTTCAAATCAATATGATACTTCCCCCTTTCCTATTGCCCGCACAATGAAACATACGTTGTTGCTTGTCACTAATCTTGTGTGACTTAACTAAATATACCCTAATGCAAGTATTATAAAACGTATTCTTGCGAACATAGAATTAGTTACCTCTAAATTAAATAGACTGTCCGATAACTTCAATATTAGATGACTAATCTCTGAATATACACCTATTAATGAGCTGGCCTCATATTAAAAGTAGAATAGGTAGTATATAAGTTTTTGTACATTTATTTAGGGTTTTGTAAATTTTCCCTCCATACTTTTTATAAACATCTTTTAATATTAATTAAGCATTGTAATATTTAAGTAGAAAAACCATAAAATGTAAACTCTTTATTATTATTTATCGATAAGAAAAATTGTAATATTGTAAGAATATAAATAAATGAAATTAATTGCATTGTTCAGTAGGCCTTCAACTTGGTATTACCAAGTGTACCTTTAGAAACAGTGTTTGGAGCAGTACCGACTGTAAACTGTAATAATATTAAATCATTAAAAATTATTATATGTGCTCAAGTTCAATATGCATTCAAAAAGAAAAAAAATAACAAAAAATGATGAACAAAGTGTTTGTCCACAGTTATGCCAAATTATAGAGTAATCTTAAATTTAACACGCATATGCTATTTTAACAATTGTACAACTCACTCGCCCATATTCATCGATTCTTATAATAAAATAAAGTGATGACAACAAAACGCTTTTCACTTGACTTAACCTAATTTAACATATATTTTAGCTGTCGTATTTCAGTTACGTTCATGTGGTGAAACAGACTGCTACACGTTGCTGGTAAGGGAGGGAAATGTGCCAGATGTTAAGCTCAACATATTCCCATCGATAATATTTTTATTAATACAATTTACAAAGGACTCAAATAAAACATTAAATGACACACTAGATAAACTTAACTACATTCGATATTTGGCTTCGCTGGAATGTCGCTGAGATGTTGTAGGAATATGAGCCGATAAAATTGGCCGTAAAAAATTATTATTGAAAATAGCGGAGACATGTCAATATCTTGGTGTTTAACAACATTTAGTCAAGTGGCAAGTATGCAGCCAGCATGTGCCATCGATCATGTAAGGCTAGCACGTAGTCAAGATTTTGAGAAGCAAATGTGCTTAATATGTGAGTATTTACACTTTTAGTAAGTGACTTTAAATTATTGCCGCGTAAAACAGAATAAATAAAAAAATCTTTACTTTAATTTTTTTGCAACTTCATTTTTGTCATTTTCACGCTAAAGCAAATGTACAAAGAACATGTACACTAAAAATTTTAAGAAAAAGAAATATTGCTTTATTTTTAAGAAGAAATTTATTCATTTAATAAAAGAACATTGGTGTACTATACTATTTTTGTAATGAAAAATCCGTTATTTAAATATAAACATTTTTAGAAACTTATTCTATTGCTTCTTGACTTTTACTTTCATTTTTAAGTTAATCTTTTTGTTAACTTTAAATTAGAAAATGCTTTTTCGCATATACATATACGAGTATGTGCTACAAAACATTGAATACAATTTTGAAATTTCAGTTCGTAATATTGGGTACTCATTTTTATTTTATGATATCCATAGTTGAATACTATGTGAATTTGAATAAAAAATATCCAACGAAAATATACACAAATTTATGTTAGCATAAATGTATATTGCACATTGGCGCCAGATTTCAAAAAGGTAATTTTCATAAGGCGGTGCATTGCGTATGCTCAGTTTTAAAAACAAAAACAATTGTGTGGTTTTCCTTATTGAGCTTATAGATGGTGAGCAAGCATGCACTAAGCCCTAAGACACTAAGCCCTAAGATAAGATAAGATAAGATACGCTGAGATCATCACACTAGAAAACATAACTCGTCTCTTTTTTGTTTTATGAAGTCATGAATCGAAAATCAAAAAATGTTCTTTGTAAGCTGAATTCAGTATCACAAAGATAAATAAATAAAGGCAATATGTTTTGGGAAAACTCGGCGTTAAGCAGGATCCAAAATTTTCATGAAATGAAATTCAAAACACTTTATTTCAGTAAATAAGCACAAGATACTCATTTATTAGCAATAGCCATTTCTTGACTGCCAGAAACATATACAATTTAAGTCCAAATTCCTGCGGTAATTGCATTTGACTCTTGAAAATATGTGTGTACACGCACTCATCCAGCAGCACTCAAGATGCTCTTTATTTCTTTTCTATTACATTCTAATATTATTGCTTTCTACTCCTCCTACCTGAAAAGACAAGATTTTTCATTTAATTCTCTCCTTGCAGCTCAATCCATTCGCCAGTAAAGATATAAAGATTTTACTAAAACGGTATTAGGCAACGGGCAGCGGACAGCTACATCTGAGAAATTAGGTGTCAGAAAATACGAGTAAAATCATTAAACTCATAAAGAGTCTTAGTCTTGTTCGTTTGTTAGTTCGCATTTACACTCGTATATATAATTCATTGTAAGTTCCGTTAAGTAAGATTTAGCTGGGAGAACGTGTACAGCAGCGTGTATGGTCCAGTATTTGTTTTGACTTAAGTATGTAAGAACATGGAGTAAATTGAATTAAAAAGATTACTGTCTCGAGAGTTTCGTACGTGAAGCTCTAAATATGTGCGTGGGTTCAACAACAGTTTTACCTAACGGGAAATAATATGTGCGCTAAATTGCGTATGATGAAAAACATAAGTAACTTAGCTTAATTACTGTCTTAAAGTTTATCTCTAATTTATTTAATATTTTTACTATTTTACCATTTTCAGAGTATTTTTATGCATATTAATGGGGATCTTGGTTTTTCATCTCTTGAAAAATTGCGCTTTATATTTTGTTAATAATCGTAATTTTTGAATTGTTAGAATATATTAGAAAGCTTTATTTTTATTTAAATAAAGTTGAATGTTTTTGAAACTTGTGCACTCCATTATAGGAGTATGGGGCTATCCATTATTACCATTGTGTACTAAACAAGGGTATTGGCATCTACAATTAATAGTCTGAATATCCTGGCGGTTCGTTGACAAACAGTGCCACGAACTGAAATAAATGTAATATTTGCAACAGAGAACTGCATAAATACACCGCACCTTTTGAACCTTAAAGTATGCAGCAGTGACTATTTCATGAGCATGCACGAGTACTGGCAAAAAAAAATTTCCTACTGGGTTTCCCTTTTTTTTTTTGCATAAGAAATTGTAATATTTTTTAATTTTATTGGCATGAGCGACCAAATATGTGCAGTACAGTGTGTAGACATATTATATTATATTGGGGGTTTTCACCAATCAATTAATCACATCTGAAATCAACTCAATTAATACCTCTATGTATTGTACGCTTAGTGTATAAATTTTTTTTTTTTATATGTATTTAAATTTTAGTGTATAAATGAAATGAAAACTTTGCAACACAATTTGTTTGAAATTTCAAAATTTCAAATTTTGTTTTAAATTTTATTTTACAAGTAAATCGACTATTTGACAATTTCAATTTTTTTTTTTTTATTTTTTATTAGTGTTTATCTTTTGAAAATAAAAGCAACGCCTTCTAAATTTTCCCGGTGGATTATCCTAAAATTCTTTTATATCTTGTCATGACAATAACGATAACAATAAAAGAAAATCACCCAATACGATTTAAAGTGTCCTTTTAAAAAAGTAAAAAATTTTGTGAAAGAATTTTTGAAAAATTTATAATATACAGTAGAATATTGTTGTATACATGTAATTAATATAATTAATTAAAAAATGGCAATATACGAGTATTATAAATTTCGACAAGACTAAGGAATTCTTCTATATAATTCATATTTTCATTATAAAACTTCATATTGTATATATGTATTTATGTTTCAAATAATCAACAGAAATTTTTATATATTAATGTAGCTAAACAGCAAATATATGAACCTAGGTATGTCAAATATATACATATAAATATGATTCCAA
Source organism: Sphyracephala brevicornis (assembly GCA_001015235.1). Taxonomy (NCBI): domain Eukaryota; kingdom Metazoa; phylum Arthropoda; class Insecta; order Diptera; family Diopsidae; genus Sphyracephala; species Sphyracephala brevicornis. Next base: position 9,813 of record JXPL01023484.1, on the reverse strand, counting down.
TAAAATGTAGTTATGTTGAAGTTACAAGCAAATGAACTGACAAGTGTGATCAGTAGTGAATAAAGCAAAGTATTCCACGGTAAATTTTAAAACGATTGATTTTTTTACAATTTGTCATTATTTAGATTAAAGCATATATATGTTCATATATGTACGAGTATATAGATTTGATTTTCACTTTGCAAATATCCGAACTGAATGAAATAAATTCTAATAATTTAGTAAAATATTTTTCGATAACAATATAGAATATTATATTATATTTTACATAACTTATATAATGCGTTCAAATATTATTGTGTTGCCAATAAACAAATAAAAAATTGTTTACTTCAGCTCAGCAGCAGAAAGAAAATGTCCGCTGGGTGCTTGCGCTAGCAGAAGTGAACGGGAATACCCAAGTGCATACGGATGTGGATATGTATGTGTATGTGTTTGTTGTCGTGTGTGTGGGTGAACGAAATAAGTGTTACGAACATTTAATTAAATTGTGGCATTTTTAATGATCATTATTACATGCCCAAAACTTTGTGAATATATACGAACGCGTACTTGGGAATGTGAGTGGGCGAGTACGTACACATAATTACACAAACCAAGAGGTTTTTATTAACTAAAAATCGCAATATTTATTTTCATGATTACACGCGGAAAGTTTTATGCGCAGTAAAATTTTGAATCGAACTTTTATGTGCTCTGCCAGTCCTAAACCATTCGACATATTACGAAATACAGAGATTCGGCGATATGGAAATAAATAAGTTAAACTCAGCCACCAGACATTTTTCTGGCGCTAGGTACATTGATTCCGCAGGACATTAATCTTCATCTTAGCACTCCTACAAACGTGTCGTCCAGGATAGTTGTTTATTTATTGAAATTTCATTTAAATAATTACGTGAAGTCTAAAAATAATTTCAAGGCTTCTACAGCGCGCTCAGCTGAAATTTTGAAAATCATAAGTTCATCTGTTTAATTTAGACCTTTGATCGCAGCAGGTTATAAACAAAATCATTAACAGAGAATTAACAAGTGTTAAAATAGTATTGAATACTAAATTCGCCTTCACCAACGAATGCTAATACGAATTAACGTTTCGTTGTAAACAGTATAACAAGAAAATCCCGATATTAATCATTTTAATTGCACATAAACTTAAATAAATTCGATTATTAAATATAAATATCGATTTCGCTTGATAGAAATTCATTTTACTTCACACACACGCAGCCAGCACATTTCAGAGATGAAATGCCAACTGTCATGTTGGAAACTCATTCTTAGCCTTGAAAAGTACTGTTAAAATGGCAATTATTTCATTAAAAATATATTAACAAATAAAATAAGGAAATTAAAAAATCAAATTTACTTTTTCGTTTACTTGCATTTCTTTTGGCTTTTGAATTTTTACAGTTTTTAAGANTTTTCGTTTACTTGCATTCCTTTTGGCTTTTGAATTTTTACAGCAAAATCAACTGCAAATCTAAACAAATTGCTTCAATTCCTTTGACTAAGATTTTTATTGAAATTATTCATTTTTAGTTATGATGAGAACGAGAAGGGCCGATTCAAGTGAAGTGGAGGCCAGTCAGTCACTTAAGCAGAGTTTAATAAATATGGCATATCATCCACTGTTTCAAATAAACAGTATTTGTGCTAGCGAATGTATCAAAGTAAAGCCACTTGACCTTATAGATGGAATCGTTGCAGCATCAGCTCGCATTTGGAAATTGAAAACAAACAAGTATTAATATGCTGTTCACAATGGAAATGCGAAAATAATGCGCATATATTCACAGGATTCACGCTTGACTGTGCACACATCGTAGTCCTAAAATTCTTAAGTAACTCCTAGTATCGTTCCAAATTTCGTATTTGCTTCTTATCTTTATGTAAATTTTTATACATTTTCGTGTCGCAATTTAATGCTGTGTTATCGACTTAATGCCTTATTTTACTCTGAGATTTAGTGCCGCCATTATGCAATTTGATGTCGGTCAATATATTGATGCCGTCATTGACAAAGATCAACGTCAGCATAAAAACCATCATGCACTGCGGTATTTTTGTTTGTGCGTTTAAATTTGATGGCGGTTCTTAGAATTTAAGTCATTAAATTCGTATTTTCGCCTGTGTGCAATGTAAGAAATTCATGTTGAACAACTTGGCTCGTAAAATGGCGAACTTATTTTTCGTCTCATCAATAACTTGCTCGTTGCTAAGTGCATGATAAAGTACGGTTAGATAAAACTACCTGATTGAAAAGAAATTAATTTTACTAACGGGACCTTGAAATAATGGTAAAAATAAACATTCAATTCACCGATTGCTGTTGCTATTCTGTATTCTACTACGGCAATCCCAACCCAAAAGTTGGTTGGAACATTTTTCATATTGGACATTGCTAGAGAGATAATGAGTTTGTATTTCTAAATGATAAAAGCATGTACAATAAAAATCATTATCAAAGCAACAAAAAATATTAAAAGCGATTTCTCCATTTGGACACGAGCTTCACGCTCCTTTAAATTGTAAAATAAGAACAAATAACTGCAATCCAACCTCTAATACTGTCTGGTCGTACATTTTAAGTTTTCTAATATTTTGAGGCTTGAATGCACTAACTATAAAGTAGCCAACCATGAAGCTCTTCATCTTTTTCTCTTACCTTTGAATTTTTTAATTATTTCGTTATAGGTGCAAGCTTTTGGAAGACATGATAGTCAACGTGAAACTAACGACCAAATTAAGTGGGAAGAGGAGATAATAAACTCAGATTTCCATGTTAGCGGCTGAAATGGACTAACCTGCTTTAATTGAACTACTATCGCAATACATCTGAAAATCCTTGGGTACACTTTGAATCGAAAGCAATAAAATAAAAAAGAAATTTTTTTAATAAATTAGCAAATAAAATAGGCATTAAACAAGAATGAAATTATGATTTTTACTCACCCTTTCTCAGTTAAACCGTCGGTCTAAATCAATGTCAGAGCTCCGCTCAATTTCATTACTAGTGCTCATTTCCATTATGCTAGTTGCGTTGTCTGAGCTGACAAAGGGTGTTTCACAGAAGCGAACTTCCACAGTTTGCTCATCGCCTGAGTCAATATCAATGTCATCGTAAATTCGTCTTTTATTTCGATGAATGTGGGAATCATTAAGAAGAATGTCCACATTGTGCTTATTTTGTACCAAGGCAATTTTTACATTTGCACCATGAAGTGGAGAATGAATGGTGCTTCCACTACCGTTTCCATAGGTCGGCTCTCGTGGAATAATAAGTTTTTCCTTTGTTAGGCAAGTTTCCTGTGTAATGCCATCTTTGTCATTGTCATCAATATCGAAGCTGGCCTTGCCAGCGCCTTCGGCACCATTGCCATGATGTAGTCTCGGTCCACATGTATTGCGATCGGACCTATTGTAGCCACGTGTGATATTTATAATATTGTTGTTCGAAGGATCAAAACATGGCAACACATGCTTGAACTCTTTTCGGAAATTCTCATTCAACCAAGCGTACAAGAAAGGATTATAGCACGTTGAGGACATAGCAATGGAATGTGCTACAAAAAAGAAGAGTGTGTAGAATCTCCACTCATTGGACTTTTCATAAAAGTCATCAAATATATTGACCACATTAATTGGCAGCCAAGATAAGCCAAATACAGCTACCATGGAGATCAGCATACGGTTAGTTCTCTTTTTGCGGTCTCGATCGGCCTCTTCTCGACGCGACGATTTAGATCCCGGTTTAGCTCTTGCTCGTGCATTCAGCTTAACAGATACCCAAGTATAGCATATAGATATAATGATAAAAGGAAGTACAAATTGGAGAATGGTCGTTACGGAACCAAAAACTTTGCGGTATTGCTCAGAGGGCCAATTTTCTTCACAGTATGTGGTAGGTGAGGATTCCGGCGGGATTGTTGCACTTGTTGTCATAATTTGCATATAAGCTTCGGCAGCAGTTGTTGACGGAGACGTAGCAATGAAGTCTTCATAATCTATACCGTCATCTGTTGTTAGCCGTGTGGCATTCAAAAGAAACAATGAACTAAGGTTGCCCTGGCCACGATTTCCGACTTCTGTTGTGTTTATGTTGATGACATCTGATACCACTTTCATGTACATACCATAGGGGAGAGTGGCCAACAATGATATCACCCATATGCTGACTATAATCATAATGCAAGTAGAAAGCTTCATACGTGGATGAAAGGGATATATGATTACAAAGTAACGATCTATCGCTATGGATGTCAGCGTCAACGTTGATATATAAATGCTGCAGCCTTGGGCAAATGATACGAGATGGCAAAGAGTTCGGCCGAAGGCCCAGCGACCCATAAACGTGTAAAGTGGTGTAAATGGCACAGCAAGCACACACAATAAAATGTCGGATAGAGCCAGGTTCGTGATAAAAATATTTGTAACTGTTTGCATTGCCCGATTTCGCAGCACCACATAGCAGACAAGCACGTTACCAAACACACCCAATACAAATACTGTCGCATACAAAATGCAGAAAAATATTTGCACAAATTCGTTGGTAATGAGATCAGGAGCGTTGTTGGCATCAGTCGCCGCTTCAGGTGCAATAGTAGGATTTGTCATGGCGATGTATATGTATGTGTTACTAATAGTAGGTGTTGCGATAAGTCTTTCTGCAGGAACTGAAGTAACAGCAACTGATGACATCAGCGTTGACCAAGTCGTATAAGTCATCGTTGGTTTTGTTGAGTTTGTAGTTACAGATTTTACTTAGGATAAGAAAGTACGAATTTCACTAAAATTTAATGCAAATTTATTTCAAAATGTTCACTGTTTTTACTTTTTCCCATATTAAGTTTATAAACAATATTATTACTTCTGTCTTTTGATTTATTTTAAATTTGATTTCAATGGTTATTCCAATGGTAGGATCTGCAAGAAAAGTAATCAAAAAATATAATTTTATAATAATTTAATAGTATTACAAATATTTTTTTTTTAATTTCATTTTCGAAATGGTATAAACTTTGTATGTATGTTCAACAATCAAATTCCTGAATTACAATTCACACGTCAAACAAAAAAAGTCTAAGTCAAAATGCCTATACTGTTCTTATCCTTATTCTCAGCTCGGAATCCTTATATAGATATTTATACATATGTATGTATATAGTTGAATCAAGAAATCTCAACATCGATTCAAATTATATGTATTTAAGTTCATTGATAGAAGATAACCAAGGACTACTATCAACCTCCAAAATGTACTGACCGCTAAAATACAATAACACTAAAACCATAAATGTTAACTTCTTTAATGCTAACAACGAGGGCTCAAGAAAGGATAAGTCTTTTAGCTGCGATAAAATATGTAATAGTCAAAAAATGATTGAATGATCTAACCGAAGAAGCAAAGCATATGTACAAATTACATCTTTAAAATGTAAAAGCAAATATTATTATTTATATTTATAAGTTTTATTATACTTATAAATATTTGAAAAATTATTAAATACTTACTAAATCTATTAAGTGTCGACCAAAAATGCAAATGATGTGGACAAAAAAATACTGACCATATTTGATCATAACGACCAGTATGTCAGTCTATCTTTACTTAGCATATCGATCCACTACATGAACTAAAAATTCTTTCATTTGATTTCTATAATCATCAAAATTTATCTGAAAGTTTCTTTTATGCAAAATGTAATAAAGAATGTTGTATCATTCTGCAAATGAAAGCATGAGCACCATTAGAAAGTGTAGGTCCTTCTGCACGAATGCACTTGAACAGCACTTCAAGAAAATCGTTTTCTAAACGATGATTTATTCGACACTACATTTATCTGACGTATGTTTTGATTCTTTCGACTACAGGCAAAGAGAGTATATAGATAACAAGACATCAATACATCAAGCCATTCGTGAAGCAAGACATTTAACTTTAAGAAATTAGAATTATTTAAAATAACAACAAATCATTTGTTTGAAATATGTGAGAATTATGATGAAATAATGAGAGTATTATGATCTACCTTCTGTAACATTATAGGACGATATTGTATCTGAAAAAAAACTAACCACCAAAGTAAAAAAGAAAAAGCTCCCTATCCCTCAGATATATTACCTCAAAAAACCAACCATCAAAATAATCAAGGCNAAATAACAACAAATCATTTGTTTGAAATATGTGAGAATTATGATGAAATAATGAGAGTATTATGATCTACCTTCTGTAACATTATAGGACGATATTGTATCTGAAAAAAAACTAACCACCAAAGTAAAAAAGAAAAAGCTCCCTATCCCTCAGATATATTACCTCAAAAAACCAACCATCAAAATAATCAAGGCAAATCTCTCTCTCCCTTACAAAGCAAGACAATTCTAATGATTTGGTATACTCGGTGTTATATTCAAGGACAGCGTAACATGATCTGTAGCTTCAAAAATTAGTCATGAATTAACTATTTGATATTTATTATTTTAATTTTTTATGTACTACATTTTATTAATATGTATTTTATTATACAGTTTTAATTAAAACAAAGAATTTCACAAATATAATTATATGAAACTCTATTTTTATTGGAATTTTTGTAATGCTCACATTGCTGTAGTATTATCAAAACACAAGGAATAGAAATATATAAAGAATAATGAAACTTGCAAAAAAAAAAAACAAGGCCAACATAAAAAACTTTTCAATTTTCAGTTTGTTACAAAAGCTAAGAACCAATGTGAAGATCACACGAGTATAACAAAAAAAAAACATTAATATGAATATCAAATTCAGACAACGGTGAAAACTGAACTTGAAAACTTTACCTTGGAAATAAAACACTTAAGCAATAACAAAAAATAGGACGACTGACAGCAAATCAAATATGAATATAACTCAGAGAGCAAAAAAATTTAACTTATAATAACCAATATTATATGATCTATCTAACTAAAATTTCTTAAAGCGATATACTTTTGAATTTCGAAAAATTACTTTCTGTGGGTTCAAGAAATACATAAATTAACTACGAATCAAATCAATTATTGTTCCGCTTTAATTACCAGCAAACTAAACAGAGTGTGAAGTTGACTAGGATGTCTACGACGAATCCTTTTATAAAATATAAATGAAAAATAAAATACCGGAGTTATGTATGTACGAGTATATATTTTGTCACATATTAGAAATCAAGTAAGAATATAAGTTCTAAAAAACACTTGGAATTAAAATCAATTCAAAGTCGGTCAGTTTATATTAAAATATGAAAATTATTCGGAATGGTATAATGCATTGAATATTTATGTGTTGTTATTGTTTTTTTTTTTTTGTTTCGAATCACCAAAGCTTTAATTTTATTTTGATTTTATTTGAACTCATTACGTTCTATTTTAGAGAAATGTGTATTTCTAAAATTTGTTTAGCACTTTCTTAAATGTAATATAAATTTATTTAAATCCTGCAAATGCCAATGACTTCACTGCATCAACACTTAAGCCACAATTTCTTTGAATAAAAAGTCATTCAATGGGATTTTACCTGACAGAAGTCAATAGGTTTTCAAATTCAATTTCACCTTTTGGAAGGTAAATAAAAGTTCTTCAATGTTAACTGTACTTTCTTATCTCTTCATAAAAAATTATAATTGGTATAGTAATCATCATAATGTTGTCGTTGTCATCAACTCCGATACACCAAAGCATTTTGAGATTTCGAATAGGCATAAATTCTCCTTGATTATTTTCAAATTTTCAATTCGAAAGAAATATATGCTACTATTGCAAAATCGTTCAGTTGCGCAAATACGCACTACGCAATATGGTTATCCCATAAAAGATTTATTTGCAAATTTAATGGGATTTTTGAAGGCAGAATTTAGTAAATTCATACTGGCACTTGCAACCGCACTTAAATAAGCAATAAACTTTTGTGAAATCATAAGAAGGGCGGGGACTAGCCACGTATTCTGTAAGGGAAAGAAGAAAACAATTCTCAAGTGCGTCAAAAACGAAATATTGCGGTCGGCACCTGTGGTGTAAAAAATTGTCATCATGCGTATACTTTCCATATGACAGCAAAAGAAGGTAAAATACAAAAAAGGAAAGAAAAGAGAAGAAGAAAAAAAAAGAGCGATATTCATAGAGAAACATAAAAATATTACATAAACAATTGATTTTATTTTTTTATTTTAATACTTTGATACTTTTTTACTTTCTGAGTTTCAGGTGTGTGGAAATACATATAAGACGATTTAAGCATGGCAACTCAATACGCATTCCATTAAATGCAAAGTAAAAAGAAAAGAAAATGAATGGGGAAAAGGTTAACTCAGAAAGAAAATATGCGATATTAAAACATGATTTCATTTCGAAAAAAATCAAGTAATAATAACATGCAAACAAAATATAATCTCTCATATGAGTGACTGAAATGCAATTCTAAACTAGTTTTTCTTTCAAAGTCCTAATTTGCAGTCTTGATATGTGTTTGTACATCGTGAAATACATTTTTTAATTTCGCTTAAGTCACCAAATGAAATTTTCCGAGCTTGCATTAACTGGCACTGCTTGAAAAAGACATTTAAACGAAGAATATAGAATGACGAGGAAGCATACTAAGTATGTATCGTCGCATGCAATGTATTAATTTTTAAAGGATATGTAGGCGGTAATTTTTTTATTAAATAAAATATATGAAATTTAATATCCTACTTTTGTAATGAGTGTCTTTAATGTAAAGTGTAATGAGTGTGATCTTTATACTTGGACGTTTTTCTTTCTTCTTATTCAGCAGACGCTACGTCGAACTCACCACAATCCCAGACCTTACCCATTAATTATCGCGTATGTAGCGGAGAGTGTGGAACATTTGTTCAATACGAACTGCCACACTATTCTTTTTTCACTTGACTGGCGGACACCTTCTTTGCTGACATGATACAGGAACGAATTTTCTGATTTAAAGACGACATATTAGGAAACATTGATTTTCATCCGAACTCCTTAAAGCGCTGCAGAACGATTCGTACATATTGTAAAAGTTCTTCCTCCCTGCTCGATGGGATGCAGATGTCATCGATGCGATGCAGATGACGAAATCTAAACCGAATTGTACTTGATCCATAAAACTTTGGAATGTTTACAAGGCGTTGCACAAAACAAATGTCATGACTTTTAATTCGAACAATCAAAACGGTGTGATAATGGCAGTCTATCGGTCTCTTAAACTATGCCCCCTCCTAATCGAGTATTTTGAAGATTGATTTGCCACTGAATGACTGAGCAAAATACTGGATATGTCTGATGGAGTAACGGTCTAGCACTGTTTGTGCATTAAGTCGATGGTAGTCGCCGCTCGGGCGCCAAAGTCCGTTCTTTTTTCAACCAAATTTCGTGGACCATTCATTGGGCCATTCGCTTTTTGATGGTGAACAGATTCCCTGATTCTACTTATACTGGAATTTTTGTTTGGCGATCTGTAGTTTTTCTGTGTTCAAAGTGAAAGCAAGTGAAAATACTGGTTGACCGTTAATGATGATTTGGTGATGTACTGTTGTCTTCTTTATACTTGCTTGATTAAGGGAAACCGGTGACGTCAAATCTTTAAACTCGATTAACAGCTCTTTATATTTGATGTCGGTGTTAATAGAGAAAACGTGTTCATAAATGGTTTATTCGGAAACGCAACGTGTTGTTACATTTGTCGATAAGCGGTCAATTTTTCACGTGAACTATCATACCAAAATTCTAAAGAAAATCATCACTAAGGATTGGTTTGGCGATTATTAATAAAGAATTCTTCAATTAAGAAAAATT
>JXPL01023441.1:1193-11234 GCA_001015235.1 Sphyracephala brevicornis | reverse complement strand
GAATGTCAAATTTTAATGATTTAAATAACGATTTTATATTATATTTATTAGTCTTACTATTATGTACGTCTTTCACTTACACATTCACTTTATAATAATACTTTATAATACTTTTGCGAGACAATGTGATAAAGTTTCTTCTTTCGCAAGGATTGTAAAATATACAATTTTTCATGCTTAATTATTCATTAATGGCCCACTAAATAGCCTAAATAAAGAAAATATTTTTACTGCCTCGACTGATGTTTCCCCATCCCGAAATTGTTATCTGCCGTGCACCATGACTTTTACTTTTCATTTTAAGAAACTTACGATGTACAACATCAACAATAGACTAATACCAGGTTCATATCTGATAGTTTTACTGTTTCTAGCTGTTAAGCGACCTAAATAGTTCTTTAGTGCTAGTTTAGCCCTTACGAATGCGCTTCATTAAAACAGTAGCTTTATTTTGAAATAGCACAAAGAAACATGCTAATTTTATTCATATGCGNGCCTCGACTGATGTTTCCCCATCCCGAAATTGTTATCTGCCGTGCACCATGACTTTTACTTTTCATTTTAAGAAACTTACGATGTACAACATCAACAATAGACTAATACCAGGTTCATATCTGATAGTTTTACTGTTTCTAGCTGTTAAGCGACCTAAATAGTTCTTTAGTGCTAGTTTAGCCCTTACGAATGCGCTTCATTAAAACAGTAGCTTTATTTTGAAATAGCACAAAGAAACATGCTAATTTTATTCATATGCGAACACTAAACAGCATGATATGAACAGCAACTGCTTTATTTTAAAAAAATTAACATTAAACTAACAGATGTGAACATGGTATACACTAACACTAAATCACAACTGAAAGGAGAACTTCTAAAGACAACTAAGCAGGATTTGAAATTATACAAAACTAGCATAATTTCATACTACGACCGTAACTACAAAAATACTAAACGTGACAGTACAGGTCTCCCTCGTATAACGCGGTACTTCTGCGGTACGCGTTTTCGATATAACGCGATTTAAAAAAAATCAGTTTCAGCACACCGCGAAATTTCGACTTGTGAATGAAGACATCAATTCAGAGGAAGATATCTGTGGATTAATTCCAGATTTCACCCTAAAGCGCATACGAGAGGGCTTAAATTTGGCTGAAAGAATGAAATCTTTTTTTTCAGCTAATGATCCATCAATGAAGAGATGGAGCAAATTCAAAAGGCAAATAGAGTTGAATCTAGCACCTTATTACGAAATCGAAAAACTGCTAGGAAAAAAAGAATACAAAGGCTTATAATTGGCTTCACAATCGTACAACCCCAGGAAGGAGGTCCAACAATTTGTTTTTTATCAAATGACAAAAACTATGTCGAGGAAATTTCTTCTGATAAAGTTATACGCCCAAAGCGCTCACTATTTCAACGAAATATGTTGTTCGAAGACAGTGACACAGACTTGCGAAAGCGCATTAATGATTTTGTTAATGAATAATTTTTATGTTTTCCGATAGANTGCTAGGAAAAAAAGAATACAAAGGCTTATAATTGGCTTCACAATCGTACAACCCCAGGAAGAAGGTCCAACAATTTGTTTTTTATCAAATGACAAAAACTATGTCGAGGAAATTTCTTCTGATAAAGTTATACGCCCAAAGCGCTCACTATTTCAACGAAATATGTTGTTCGAAGACAGTGACACAGACTTGCGAAAGCGCATTAATGATTTTGTTAATGAATAATTTTTATGTTTTCCGATAGATTTTTTCATTATGTTTTTTAATTCTTTAAATAAAATATGAATTTTGATTTTGAGTTGGAATATACATCTTTAATTTATTACCTATTTTATTTTGGAGAAAGCTTATTGGAACATAACCCTTAAAATTATATGAAAGCAGTCATCTATAACGCGAATCACATAACGCGGAATTTTTCTGGAACGTAACCACCGCGTTATATGAGGGCGACCTGTATTGGGTTTTACAATAAGGCCATGTTGTTTTGATGTCGTCTGTCTAAACTGTTGTTTATTTTTAAGTTATAGATGCCAAATCACCATGACAAGTTACACAATTGAGCAACACGTTCAAATGATATAAACTTATTATCAAAATGAGTGTTCGTTAGTACAAAAGTTGCGCGCGTTACGCCCGTTTGGTGGACTAATGNTATAGATGCCAAATCACCATGACAAGTTACACAATTGAGCAACACGTTCAAATGATATAAACTTATTATCAAAATGAGTGTTCGTTAGTACAAAAGTTGCGCGCGTTACGCCCGTTTGGTGGACTAATGCAAGACGACCGGTTCGGTAAACAATCAGCCAATACCCGTACGTCAAAGGAACACCAGATCGGCGGAGAACATCGCCGTGGTCCGTTAAAATGTGCAGAAGAACTCGAGCTAGTAAATTTCTCTCTGCTCACAAGAACTCCTCCTATCGCAGACTTCAACTTCGGGGATTAAAACTTCGGTTGCAAGCGTAAGGACAACGCCGTTTGTTCGCTGACTGGGCTTCGGAGCTTTTGGAAGAGGACTTCAATTTTGGCCGAAAAATCATCTTTAGTGACGAGACTGGATGAATGACTATGTCAAGAAGCAAAATTGCCGTATATGGGTAAATGGGATGGGAACTCAGACGAGGTTCAGCAGGTGGGAATGCAACCACAAAATGTTACTGTTTGGTGCGGATTTTGAGCCGACGGTGAGGCAGAACAATGATAACCAATTTCATTTGCCCCAAATTGAGCGATATGGATGTAAACAATATTTGTATCAGCAGCACGGCGCTAAGTGCCATACGACGGACACTACGATGCACATTCTGTATGAACGATTTAATGGTATGGTTATCTCCCGCAAAGGTGACACGAATTGGCCACCAAAATTGTGCGATTCAACCCCGCGGGACTTTTTCCTGTGGAGTTTTCTGAAGTCGCAGATCTGTGCCAATAAGTCGAAATCGATCGATGCCCTTAAAGCTAACATAAGCTAACATTAATCGGGCTAACGCTCAAATTCAGCCGGATCTATTGACAACTCGGATTCGTGCCACCTTTTGAAGCCAATGCGGACATTTAAACGATGTTATATCTCATACCTGTGGCCGTCGGTTAGTGTACTGAACGGTCATATCATGCCAAACAATGGCAATACTAGCAAGATTAATAATTGCCAAAGAAACTCTCTAATATTCAGTCGTTCGGAGATGACTATAAGTAGTAGCTCCCCATTACCCTTGTACAGTATACAATGGTTGTGGTAGAGAGCCCTACACTCCTATAATGGAGTGCAAAAGAAAAAAAAAATTTCTCATACATAAGGGCATACATGGGCCTTTCAAATAAATAAAAAAATTCATTAATGCACAGCTGGTTTATGTTATTTCAACATCTAACAACCCTTATTGAAAAACCCTTTATAAACCGACTTAAACTGTTAGAAACACTTTTCTGTCACTGTAAGTTTAATAATAATAAATGAAGACTAAAGAATTAATTAAGAATTAACTTAAAAAAAACGCAGATTCCAATATATTTTATAGGCATTTAAAAATTGAATTATTCAATAAATCGATTTATTCCATATTCCTTGAACTTTCACTGTAAAATCAAAGTAATTTAAAAAATATTAATTAAAACTACAGAAACCCTTATTACGTTAGTATAAAATTAATAAAAATTCATTAAAATTAATTCAAAATAATTAAAATTAAAGAAACCAAATAACAATAAGAATCAAGGCGAAAAAAACGGCTTGGCCCTCACTGGGCCTACTTTATATATACATTATTTAGCTTCTTATAATTTCTTTGTTGTCTCTGTGATAAATCATTTATAGAATGACATTAATAAACTGTTAGGTATTGTCGTGCTTACTTTTTTAAATCACATACTAACTATTGATAAGCGCTTTGTTGCGAATAATGCATAATCTAACTACAAAAAAGATTTCTCAATTTCCTGATTATGTGAGTGACACTTCCTTAAACTTCAGACAAAGCAATACGGCAGACGATTCAGTGAACCGAAAAAATTTATTGATTTTGTAAGAAATAGTGGAGAAAATATTAGCAAAAATAAAAAACATTCCAATCACAAGTATATTAATTTCAGTTACGGCCTCAAACAAGGTCTTAAGTGGCTGAAACCATTTCTCAAAACGTACGGCATTTGCTTGCATTATCTTAACGACTATAGTTGCGCATACTTACAATTGAAATCCGCTTTGACGGTTATTAAATTTCTACCATTGATCATCAGTTCCACCAATTTATTGTGATTGCATTTTAATGTTTCCAATTGTTCTAATGAACTTAAATCCAAGACTTCCATTTCGTTTTCACTAACTTCCAATTGGGTCAAATACTGCATGTGTGTGTTGCATGCAATTAGATAAATGTACGCAGGCATGTGTATGCGTGTGTGTGGAAGTGTGTGTAAGTACGCGTACGTTTGCATATTAAAATTACATCACACAAAGCATAAAAGAGAAAAAGTATTAAAATTTAAGAAAAAGCTTTATTGCTGTTGTTATTGTTGTTTGTGATGTTGTTATTGTATTTATTGTTGTTTTTGTTTTTGTTCTTGCTGTACTTACATTATAATTACCAATCAATATGCTTCCGGAGAGCTGATTACCTTTTAGGCTAAACTTTTTCAATGGCGCTGGAGGATTTGACAAATCATTTGTATTTAACATTGTTTTTGTTGTTGTAGACGCAATGCTTGTTGACGTGCTGTTGGCACTTGTTGATGTAACAGCTGTTGTGGTTTTTGTTTTGGAGTGTGTTGTTGGGTTTGTTGTAGTTGTTGTAGTTGTTGTTGCTATATTTTGTTGCATATCGCTGCCATTTATTTTCAGCTTGGAACGATATTGTTCATTTGCGGAGGATATTTTGGACAGCATAGCTGCAGTATTATTGTTATTTACTTTTTGCATGTTCTTTCATGCCATATAAGCAGATTTGTTGTTGCTTATAGTATGATTATTGTTGTTGTTGAGTTGAGTTCATAACGTTTTCGTAAGTTTTACTTTCATGCATGAATAATTACTGCACAGCCAGTGTAAAATTCCAACGGAAGTCGAAGTCGAAATCTTGTATTTCTTATTTCGAAATTTTTGAACGTATTTCTATTTAAACACGAATTTGAAATTTACAATTTATTTACAACTTATAAAGAATATACAATATATTGTTGATTATTTTTTTTTTTTATTTAAAAACTTTTATCAATTAATATTTATATTGTTATATTTATGCGTTATCATATGAGTAACGAATTCCACGTCTAAGCCTCAGAGTAGTTTCAGCCAAACTGAACAATTTACAAAGCCCAACGATACGCCTGAAAGCGTCCAAAGCACTTGTTGTTTGCTTCACTCGAATGTGGAGTTTTACCACCACGATTAGCCAAAAGCCAAGTTGAAAGCAGCTATGTTTTGAGGAAGTCTGCTTCGTATTTCGAAGTATTTTTTGAGCGCGCTATGGAGAAAAAGAAAAACAAAAGATCCATCAAATGTTGAGTAAAATTTTTAAATACCCAATATGTGCACATAAGCGGTAGCGGACTTCAAAAATATTCTTCCACAGCTGTTGCATAACTTTTGTTTTTTTTAAATAAACACCATTATTTAATATACATTAAAATTAACGAAGAATAATTATTATTTTTTTTTTTATTTTTAATTATTTTAATTAATTTAATTAATTGAAATTATTTTTCATAACTTTAGAATCCTAAAATTAAATTATATATACAATATTTCAATTACAGTACTTTTCACTTAAACCGAACCCGTTTAAAACGAACTTCGCTTAAACCGAACCATTTCTTCCAGTCCCTTGAAGTTCGGTTTAAGCGAAAAGTACTGTATATACATATAAACCAATTTAATCTGAAATATTTGACCATATCACTGACAGAAACACTTTTCTGACACTAAAACTAATTAAAATGCAATAAAATTATTTAAGCATAATTAAAATTAAAAAAATCAAATAGCACTAAATTAAATATAATTTATTTCATTTTAAAATTTAAATTACCATCGCATTATTCCAAATTTTTTGACTATTTAACTAAAAGAAAATCTTTTCCGCCACAGTAAAATATCTAAGTTCTCAACATTACATAGTTTTTACAAATCATTTTTGAATAAATATTTCAAAATAGCATTCGTTTTGCTTATTAATTCCATAAGCGCTCTTTTCGGATATGACATTATCGTAGCCGAAAACAACCCTTGTTTTGCTTTACACAATCTACTCTTTCAACACACTAACTTTGTTGTTGGATGCCATGGTAATTACTGCCAAAGCGAACCGGTCAATATCGTTTGCATCAGTAAAAACAACTAATAATTTTAGTTGGGCTGACAGTTCCAGAAGTCAATGAGCCAATTGTATGATCAAAAACATCCGATAATTGCTGCAAACAATTATTCGCAACAGACAACAATCCGCACACTGATTTCACTCCTTCCAACACAACTTTCGTTCTCGTTGCCCACAATTTACTTTTGATGATATGTTTTTAATTTCTGCACAAATACATCGAATTCGTTTTGCCTAAGGCTTAGTTCAGTTACACTGAAACAAAATTTGCTAATTAACATAATAATCACATTATATGAAAAATGTCTCACTATATCTTTCATTTTATTCAAATCCGCTACTGCACGCCAGTATATTAACAATTTATATACCAGCAATAAGCATTTATACTTAAATTTATCTCAATTAGTTTTCAAGTTGTGTCATATTTGTGTTTATTTGTTCATCGAAACCTGAAGAATCTGTAAAATTGTTGTTTTAAGACTTTCACTATATAAAAGAGATTTCCACATTGATAGCCTCTAGCAAAAGTTCGTTCTTATCATGTCTTTAATTTTCTATTCTATTGTACCATAAAGTAACAGCAGCTCCACTTGTTTTCCAACATTACATTACCAAAATTAATTAATTATTATTAATTATAATCAATTGATTGAATTTGTATTACTGTACAATATTATTCTCTACAATATCTATACCTCTAATTTTCTTCACTTAAGTAGCTGTACAACGTCCATTTTCGCGAACCAACAAACATCTGATATTTGTGCTGCGAATATTCAGCAAAACCTGTAGGCGGCACTAAACCCCGTTGTATTACATTTCACAAAGTGGAAATCATGGTGAACAAAGGCAAGATGCAATCTATTTTTTACGGAAATTAATGCCTTGCATCCTACCATTAAACCATATAAATTTCAACAATACTATGAGAGCAAAAAGTGAAATATCTGAGCATTATACTGAACCCAAAACTTACACATTTATATTTAAAAACCAGAATATTAAACCCCCTAAACAATAACCACTCAACACTTAGCCTTGCTAACAAAATGTTGATATTAAATGTTGTTTTTCTAGCAATAATATCTTAGAGTGTTCCAGCATAGGCTGGAACTTCAAAAAAAATAAATTGTTAACATTTATATATCCTTAACTTGCAAGTTTTTCTTTACAATGACAGTACACTCACTAGCTAATATAGAGCTGATCCATGATAGAACTCTAATATTGGCTGAAACATTTAAAGTAAGATGCTCACCTTTTTCGTTCAGCCATATCCGGGATATTCAGATCTAATGATCTTTTTCCCCGACTTTAAGTTTTTAGTTTAAGTTTTAAAAATTTTAGCAAAAAATGCTACACATAAGGTTTTTTGTATTATACCTATGAGTTAAAAAAAAAAAACAATACTCCTTGTTTATATCATCATTCTCTTTAGCTTCAACAGTCCGTAAAGGACCTATGTCTGCCGTACAACTTCCATCAATCTCTTCCGATCCCTGACTATATTTTTCCACTTATTCACGCCGATTTGCTCTATGTCTTATACCTCATTGTTCAGTCATCTCTTTCGAGTTTTGTCTCTCCTTCTTCTTCCAGATATTTCTGTCGGTATCATTTTATTTTCAGCCCTCTCATCTGGCATTCCAAAAACAAGCCATATCCATTGTAGTCTCATTTTTTTTACGTGACGTATTGTGTCATCGCGTATTAGTTCATACTGCTCATTGTTATATCGTTGTTAGTACCAGAGAACTGCATGAATACACCGCACTGAACCTTAAAGTATGCAGCAGTGAAATGCAACCTGTAGCATTTCATGACTATTTCATGAGTATTCATGAATATTTCATGAGTATTCATATACTTTTTATATTAATTAAGTTTCAAATAAACTAAAAATATAAAAAATTGCAAATAGTTTTTTTATTTCATTTATACACTAAGCGAACAATACATAGAGGTATTAATTGAGTTGATTTCAGAAATGATTAATTAAGTGGGTAATACTCCCAATATAATAACATATGTCTACATACTGTGCTGCACATATTTCANATGAGTATTCATATACTTTTTATATTAATTAAGTTTCAAATAAACTAAAAATATAAAAAATTGCAAATAGTTTTTTTATTTCATTTATACACTAAGCGAACAATACATAGAGGTATTAATTGAGTTGATTTCAGAAATGATTAATTAAGTGGGTAATACTCCCAATATAATAACATATGTCTACATACTGTGCTGCACATATTTCATCGCTCATGCTAATAAAATTGAAAAATATTACAATTTCTTATGCACCAAAACACAAGGAATGCCGTGTAGGGAATTCTTATAACCTTTAACGAAAGGTGTAATATGTACTATATAGACGTTTTAGAAGATTTATTATAATAATCAGTCAAGGTGTTATTTAATTTATAATTAAAGATAATGGTAATATTAAGATGCTGTTCGAGCAAAAATATTAAATTGTCAACTGTCGCTGGACCTAGTTTGTTTCGTTTCTCTGATGTTATGATGCCTGCAAACGAGAATGCTCACTGAAAAATAGTACGTCAATGCGCTGCCGTTTAGCAACGTGTTTTCAATTAGGTTTTTTTCACTGCATACTTTCAAATTCGAACGTGCGGTGTATAAATGCAGATCTGTATCAATAAACATACATACGACCATACATAGATATATTAGTACATACTTTAAAGCTATTTTATATTGTACTTATTGATAAAAAGGATTAACTTGATATCAAACTGTCTAACGATCGATTGATAGTTTTACTAATAAAACAACAACAATTTATATAATTTCCTTTCATATATTAATAAGAAAGGAATTTTTATATTATTATTGTGAACGAGTACTTAAATAAGAAGAAGGATTTGCATTAGGTCCTTATGAAACAAAAATTATATACAACAACTATACTTAAACATAAGAACACTTATACAAAATTTACAATTCTTTTAGTCGGAATAAGGTATAACATTTGAGCAACTCAAAGTTGTGGGAAACTCGAGTCTTTTTTCTACCTGGAGGACGAACATAATTTATCAAAGTTAAAATAAAAAAAATATACTTAAAACTATTTATACAAGTAGCCTTTGTAGCAATAATTCAAACAGTAAAATAAGAACACATATTGTTTTATTATTATTAAGTTATTATAATCTGAAAACACACACAATTTTAAAGCAAATATGAATAGATAGGATATTATTTCCCTTTTAAAAATTGCAACTATGCGAGAATTCTATTCTGATTTGTCAGAACAACAAATTTCATTTCAAAAACAAAAAATTACGTTAAACCCATTTCTAAATACAATTTGTTGATTTTGGATAAATAAATTATAAAAATAAAATATCAATCAATTTTTATAATTAAACTAAAAGTTAAAAAATCTGCCAAGTTAGTCGTAGTTTTTTTAAAAACAAAAATCAATTTCTGCAGTGATTCTTCAGTGTTTTAAATTATTTTTAAAAATAAATGTATATTACAATATTTTTTATATAATGTGATGATATAATGATTATTCCTCCGGAGGCAATTCGGGCTATAGATGATTAAAAATTACTGAATAAGTTCTTTAGTGATTGTGGTGCATACCGGTATGTTTGTTATATTGTATTGATTCGCTACATTTTCGAATGATAATGATATACACATTCTCTTTAATGCTCTTGTAGCATTAA
>JXPL01023389.1:0-14065 GCA_001015235.1 Sphyracephala brevicornis | reverse complement strand
ACAACAAAAAAAAAAAAAATAAGGATACGTACATACAATTTTTAAGACAAAGTAGCACCAGATGACGGCGTGCGCCTCCGTTTGTGATCCTTTTAGCATATGTTGCGCTCTTGACTTGAGTCCTGCGTACCAATAATTCCGTTCAATTTGTAGTATTTGAAGTTTTTTTGGTTTTCTTATTTTTTGTTTGTAGACAAAATTATGTTTATGCATTTCGAAACTAACAGTTGGCCAAAATTGAAGAAAAATGTTGAAAAAAAAATTAAATATTGTATGCAGCGATCAATGAAGAAAGCGTGCCTGCTGCCTGTTGAGTATACGCCAACTTGCACATATGTATATACATAGCAGTTGACACGTACATATTTATGTGTACGAGTATATAATTAATATATACATATAAACTTATGTGCAGCATTGCTTAATTATACGAGTATATATCTACTTGCAAGTGGCAGACATGCGGCTAGGCTACGTAAGAGTATATAGGCCACAGCATTTCTGGCTAAAACCAAAAGTAGTCCAAACTTGCGCCCAATGTCAGCAGTGGCGTGTCAATTAAATTTGCATCAATCAAAATTTAATAATGAAATGACATAAAACAATATTTGCTGATTTTACGCAACATGAACGTACTCAGCCAGCAATTTCTGCGTCTGCTCCGTGGCTGTGCGAAATTATGTTGTTGGATAAAAAATGTATTGAAATAATTTGCTAAGTTTAGCACGAAAACTACTGCAGAACAGCGATACTCAAGGCAAGGACAATTAAAATAATATTAAACAAACAAAATGCATATGACCTGCGGTAGTGAATTTCTAAGGAACAGTTATAATCATCATACACAAGGGTTTCCTTATTTCAACGTCTGATTTGGAAATATGAATTTAAATTGAAACTTTGTTGCAATGATGCTTCATGTCAAGAACGAATTTTATGCATAAAAAAAACAACTAAAAAGTATCTCATACTGCATGTATAGTATATGAACATATGGCGACGAAAAATATCAGTTAGTTTTGTATATTTATATTGTAATATCCATAAAAATAAAAATAAAAAAAAACAACCAGTAGTAAGTGTTATAAAAAAAGATTGGTAATAACGAATAGTTTAGGTACATTAAAAAAAAGAATTTACTTTACAGTAGGCAATATATTTTATGTACAAGCCTTAGAAATTTGAGTTCATCTATGAGTTAGTATTTTTTAGTAAGTATGGCTCAGCTCAGGTTCCGTTTGGTTGTTTCGGAGCAATTAGCTGCATCGGGGCTTAATACTAAGCAACTTTAAAATTCGACAATATATAATTCAAATATTAAAATATTATTTATTAAAACTCTATCATTATATAGTATTATAAGAAAACTTGCATATTGTCTTAGAATAGATTGCATATAATAAAAATAGAAAAAAAAAAATTTTAGTTTGACTAGGATTACCTTACTTCTTCATCAGAATAACCAATCTAACCCCACATAACTTATGTCATATGCATAATAAGGAATTAAATATTTAATGGAAATTCAGCAGAACTACAGTCTGAGTTAGCATAATTCTAAGTAATGCCGAAATATGTTTGCTTGTAATGAGTCATAAATTTGTTTAAAACAAAGTTGAAACAACATTTATAAAACTTTTTCAAAGCAAAATAATTTAAATAATTATTTTCATTCCTTTCTATACAACAGTAAAATTCTTCTTCCTGCGCCATATTTTCTTTTACTTAGATCTTATCTTAGTAACCGCTACTACTACGTTCTGCAAACAAGTGAATCGTTTGCACTATATGCGGTCAATGCTGGGGTTCTTCAAGGAAGTGTATTGGATTCAGTGTTCTACACTATATTCACAGCTGAGATGCCTGTCTCTGACACTATNTCAATGCTGGGGTTCTTCAAGGAAGTGTATTGGATTCAGTGTTCTACACTATATTCACAGCTGAGATGCCTGTCTCTGACACTATAAATGTAGTGAGGTATGCTGATGATACTGCTGATGATATAGCAACAAGTGAAGATCCTCAAGAAGCCTCTGAACTTCTTCAATTGCAGCTTACTATGTNTAGAGTTTGGCACCCTGGCATTCTATACAAAAGTAAAACTCTTCTTCCCGCGCTATATTTTCTTTTACTTAGATCTTATCTTAGTAACCGCTACTACTACGTTCTGCAAACAAGTGAATCGTTTGCACTATATGCGGTCAATGCTGGGGTTCTTCAAGGAAGTGTATTGGATTCAGTGTTCTACACTATATTCACAGCTGAGATGCCTGTCTCTGACACTATAAATGTAGTGAGGTATGCTGATGATACTGCTGATGATATAGCAACAAGTGAAGATCCTCAAGAAGCCTCTGAACTTNCTAAATCTCAGCTAAGTTTGGAAAATAAAATTCTCCTATACACAGTTANGGAAACTTTTGGTTCTTTAGGAATAATTTACGATATCTTAACAATTGGATTAGAAAAACTGAACAATAGCGAAACTGTCAGACGCCTGAATAGATTTGATATANCATACAACTTTGGGGTACTATAAGCAACTCACACATCNAAGTATTGTAAATGCTCCTTGATATATGACCAATTACGACCTAAATATTCCTTTCCTCAGGAAGAAATAGTCAAGGTAACAAATAAATAAAAAATTTTACTAGGATTTGGAATAATTTCCCACATTATTAGTCGAGTCAGGAAAAAAGGAAACTTTTGGTTCTTTAGGAATAATTTACGATATCTTAACAATTGGATTAGAAAAACTGAACAATAGCGAAACTGTCAGACGCCTGAATAGATTTGATATATTAGACTCAGCCTACGGATTTACTGCAAATAACATAAATATGTAAATATATAAAATGTAAAATGTTTATACAAATAATAGAAATAATTGTAGTTGTATGATAGTTGGTCACATTGGAGGTCATCTATCCCTGTATTTTCAAATTGTCATATAATTAGCTTATTGTCCAAAGAACAGATTTTAAAAAAATAAAGAAAAAGAAAAATTCCTTTCTGAAACAATAATTAATAAACATCAATCAATAATTAAAAAGCATTTTTTTTTTTTTTGTAATTTATTTATATTTGCAATCTATATAAACTTCAGTTAATAAGCAAATGGTTTGTATTTAATAACAGAAGAGTCAGTCTACACAGAGCACTCTATAATACAGCATNTAGGCAGATAGTCAATAAATGATTTTAAAATAAATGTTATGAGAACAAATATAATCCAATTTCATTGGTTCAACGAAAAAAGTTGCTTAGATTTCGAACAATATTGTACATATAAGACATTGTGCTAATGTCTTTATAGATTGCCCTTAGTAGTAAAAAAAAACGAAAAAAAGTTTCACTAGATTTTTTCCGAAAAAGAACGAAAAAGTTCGAAAAAATGTTATCAACACTTTCACGTTTTATGAGTCGTTAAGTATGCGAACCACGGTTAAGTTGCTTTAGCGGAGTTGGCAGTTCGAAAATAGTTAAATATTTACAATCAAAATGGTATAAATATGGAAGATACAGTCAAGAACATAACTGGTACCATTTTAATAGATGATTGTAGCATTGTATCAGTTGCAGTTGTCTTTATCACAACATTCGAAAAGTATATTCAAAGGAAGTACACGTCTACGTAGCTGTTATCGACAGTCTAACAGGCGTACAGTCAAACCCTAAGCGCTTTAGTAAAGGATTTTCAGGAATACTATATTTGCTAAGACACCTTGAAATAACCCAGTAAGAGAACGTCTGAATTCCTTCTTCGTGTAGAAAGGGAGCACTTACCGACTCTCATAGGGTTAGTTACAGGGCACAATACATGTGGTCTAACCATGAGCTAGCCATGAATATGGGCATAATCACTGCACCAACATGCGCGGACAGTCTCGAAGAGGCCGACTCCATAGAGCACCTGCTATATCATTGTCCGACATAAGCGAGAACACGAATGCGTATTCTAGGAAGTGATGTTCTGCGATTGAACACTGCACGGCCTTCTTAAATTCCTTCGGGAGACTGGAAGGCTCAACCCAGGATGAAGTTTCTCTTTCCCTTGCTCTCTTTGCCTTTTTTTCAACTTTTCAATCCTTCTCCCTGACTTCAATGTATCGGAAAGACGGAATGGGGCATGTGGTCTGAGTGCCGGGAATGGCTTTGACCTCTGAGGGAGCATCCCATCCACACTCACCTCTCTAACTTCTCTACTATGTGCTAATACAATACAATTTTGTACGTTTGGAACATAGTGGCATTGCCGACTACATATAGCCGTTCAAAAGTGTAGCGCATCGAAATAGCGAAATACAACGGCGAGATCGCTGAGATCTTTTTTCGTTAAGAGTATTTCCTTAGTAGTTAGGGAAATTCGAAAATTACCGCTTCTGCATACCTTTTTTACTGCTGTTTCCTCTCAGTGTAGCAACATGCTGTTGCTGTTGTTGTTTTTGTTGCTATTGTTGCTGCAGTTGTTGTTGGCTATAAAATTTAAATGTTTGTGCGCATATTTGAACGTCAACGTGCACATCGCACAGCTGTGCTGGCCTGGCCACGTAAAATTTAGAATTGTCGGCATCAATATGTATGAAACTGCTAAGTGTGACTGCCACGTGCCCCTTACTTGACCCATATCTACAGTAATATATACAAATGTAAATGCATATTTGCTTTGTTGCAAAACTTTAAAACTATTTGAAACACTCAGTGTAGCTTAGAAATTTTACAAAATAATCCTCGTATGTCCTGTTTATGGCAGCTGTAAAATTAATCAAAAACTTGTCAAATAAATGTCAAGAAAATGCATTGTTAAATGCACAACTCCTTGGCCTGCTGCATATCCTTGCACTGCATTGCTTGTAGTCAGAATTTCGATTATTCACTTGTCGATCTGAACTCCAGTGAGCAGCTCAATGAATTTTAAATAAATTTTGTATGCATAAGCAATGATTCAGCTGCACTCATGCAACGCTTGCGAAAGGATTATCGAAACTAAATACAATTGCGGTACGTTTAAGGATTCTATCTGTGCGGTTGATAACTGCACGCAAGCAATTTTGAATGCCAAATACCACTGACTGCAGTAACGTGGTAGAAGTTTTATTTGCTGTCCAAAAGCATAAATTAACTCGTTTATTGCTGCATAACTAAAATTTTGTCCTTTTTTGTTTAATAAAATTTTAAAACTCAAGGCAATTGCAGCCAATATATGTTGCATACGCATATATCACCGAATTTTCTGACATTTTACTTAACATTTGTTAGTTAATATTAGAATTGCAAGTCTTTCTACGGAATTCGGCAGAAAATTTCAATGGAACTGCTAAGCGCTGTTTCGTCAAATTTTTGGAAACCTTAGTGTTGCTTTGTACTAATCAGGACAAAATGTACATTTGAAATCATTGCCAAGCATCATTATTTTATATTTAAATAATTCGATATTTACAAAATTCTGACTTTTTTATAGTTTAAATTATTTTCCACATCAAAAAGTTAAATTCTTGCCCGCTCTCATCCTTTGCGTGTTTCTGGTCGAGCAGAATTTAATTAAAATACCATAACCAAGGATTTAAATTTAAATTTATTTGTGCATTTAAGAAATTTAATTATTTTAAATAAAGAAATAAATAATGATGCTTTTTGTTATTATAATTTTAAAAAATTTTAAATTTTCCAGCACAGCGCAGTGTCCTTTAGAAGGATTCAATTCAAACGCAAACCGCAGCCCATTATGCAGTAAGTTAATTATATTTTTTTTTTTATTAAAAAATTTCGGCAATTTGTAATTTATTTGTATTTGTTGCCGGCTAAGTTGTATACGCACAAAGAATTTATTTAAAAAATTAAGCAATAAAATTCGTTTCAGTTCACATAAAATCAAAAGACTGCAACAGGATAATACAACCGCATAGTATAATAAAATATTGATACACATACATGCTAGCATTGCTGTGGTTTATAAGATCATTGGGCAAAATGAAGTAATGAATCAATCCTATCGTTAGCGCAACAATAAAAACTATAAAATCAAAACAACAACAACAACAGCATGTATACGTAAAATGCCTGCGCATAAACATAGTGTTTTCAAGCACACTCAAGAAAGGACTTTTGGCCCATAATGTGTTGTAATATCCTAGAAATGTTCTTTTGTTGTTGAGCTCTTTTTGTTTTATACGCTCGTTTGCTATTGTTTCACTGTTCCATCTTGAAATAAGGATTAAGGACGACTTGAATCGGAACACACAATGTGTGCTTGTTTGCGTGCATTGTTGTGCGCAAAATGACCGTGTGATCGTGTAGTTGTTCAGCTTTTTTTTTGTTGTACAATTTGACCACCAACATTAAATGTTGACAGGCGTAACACGCCCCTAACATAATAAACAAGCACAATACAATGCTTATATGAGCAGTTTTATGAAATATTTTTGACTGCTTTAATGACGTTGATGAGGCTGTTGCAGCGAATTGATCCTGCGCGTCGCGTCTTGAGAAAAATGTTTAATGATGGTGGTCGCCTACGGAATTCTATGAACATACTGCGAAATCAATTGATATTTTATTTTTATTTCGTTTTTTTGACAGTTATTACAATGCGTCAATCCTCTGTGGCATAAAATTATTAAAAATTATTATTATTCTTTACCATTGGCGTGGCCACCAAAAAAAAGTTAAAAATATTATCTAATTTGGGTTTTTCGTATATTAAAACTAATTATTTCACAAATATTTTTCACTTAATATACAAGAAAAAAAAATTTGTACATTTTTGGCGGTATTCAGTCTTTATATTTGAATGCAGCTAATTCCTTTTTCACTTTTTTTATTTATCCTGTTCACTCAACTTTATATTAGATATCCGTACATGCTGTGAACTCAAATCCGAGACCATTTTAACAGGATCTGTTGAACATTTCAGAAAGAGGCTTTTTCATTTTACATAACAAAAATTAAAACTCTTGCCAATGCAGAACGGAGTAGAATCCTACACTTCATAAGTAGCATAACACTACTAGAATTGCTCTATGAATTAGCTAAAGCACAGCGGCAGGGGGGAATAATAGATTCCACTTTGTGCAGTGCGCTCTGTCCTTTAATATAAACAATGCAACAAATTTTTTATTTTTTTTTATTTGCAATCTATCCTTTGGCCAATAAGCCAATTATATGATCATTGGAAAATACAGGGATAGATGATCTCCAATGAGACGAACTATCATACAACTACAATCAATTCTATTATTTGAATAAACAATTGCAACAAGTGGTGAAATTTTTTATATATTAAATTTTTATTTAATAATTAATTGACAGATTGACTATCGGCTAAAGTTGAGGTTCAGCACTCTTGCCGTGTTATGTTGATCTGTCCCCTCTTGTAATTATGAGGGAGTTAAGCCTGAATATGGCAGCATACCTTGTTTATTGGAATTTACACTATAGTATTTAAACTGCCATTGAAATACTGAGGTGGAATGCTTTCTTAGTGTTACTGAGTCAGAATGTGAGTGAGAGAGAAAAAAAAAAAATTGAGAAATGGTGATATTGAATGCTTTTTATAGGTCAAAAATATTTGATTAGCATTTGACGCGCATATGAAATGATTTTGATCATATTTGTATAGAGTTCGTCATTCCTTTCTTGAATATTATCAGTCTAGATAGTTCATAATATGAACGAACGAGGCCTTTCGGCGTAAATATATTTTTTAAACAAAATCAGAAAGTTTTCCAACTATTTAAGTCATTGCAACTGAAGAGTGCAAAGGTGCTTATTCGACCATTTTCCTGCGGTCCTTGACGGGGTACCTGACAGGACACAACGAACTTCGCTACCATCTTTATAAGATGGGGCTGTCTGATGACTCAGAGTGTCGCCTTTGTCTTAAAGACGAAGAGGCATCCAGTCACATTCTGTGTGTATATCCGGCTTTGATCTGTACTAGGGGGAGAGTGCTGGGACGCGAGTTAGCGACTCCCATAGTCAANTCCTTGACGGGGTACCTGACAGGACACAACGAACTTCGCTACCATCTTTATAAGATGGGGCTGTCTGATGACTCAGAGTGTCGCCTTTGTCTTAAAGACGAAGAGGCATCCAGTCACATTCTGTGTGTATATCCGGCTTTGATCTGTACTAGGGGGAGAGTGCTGGGACGCGAGTTAGCGACTCCCATAGTCAACAGAAATTCTCCAACAAAAGAGATTTTGGCTTTCATAAGGAAGGCTAGTCGTCTTGTTTTCACAGGAACTTCGTTGTAGTACACAAGACCCACCGGTCGTAGTGCTCAGCTCCTGTGGGAGTTCTTGTTCCTGTAGTTATTATTATTATTATTTAAGTGAAGGGTGGACTTCGTAGAACAGTGGTTAGTGTACTGAACTAACACGCAGAAGTTCGTGGTTCGTGGTTATAGCATAATGGATCATAAATTGTAGGTCAATAATTATTTATTTTTATTTATTTATTTATTTTCAGTTTTGAGGAATTTGTAAACTTTAAATAGATTATCAGTGGTAGAGTACTTGAGGAGTTCAGTTAAGGAAGTGTGAGTGATTGACACTGGATTGGCATGGATTTTGAGTTGAGCCAGATAGCAAATGGTTGTGGGAAATGCTTGTCCAACATGGAGTCGGATAAGTAGTTTAATCACAGTAGGGGAGATGGATGGGAGATATATGGGAACGAGGGATGTCGGATTAACCTCTTTGTATGGATGATCATACTGTACCCATTCGATGAGGTAGTTTGCATGTAAAGTGTTGATGACAAATCGACAAATGGAAAAAATGGAAAAGTGAAGGAGGGAATTTAAGTGATGTATTTGGAGGTTATATCGGCGCCTTTCTTTCCCGGGATGGCAACGTGACTGGGGAGACAGAGATCGCCAGCGTAGCAGTAAAGCACGAGTAGGTAATAATGAATCAATACTCTTTTTGAATACACAATAATAGTGGTAGAGCACCCTATACTCCTTTACTGAAGTGTGCAGGAAAAAAAAAAAGTGAAGACTAACTACATAGTAAGTATCTAAGATTTAGGTGTTTTTGTTATGTTGAAGTCCAGATTTTTGGAATTTCCAAATATTATTTATGACAGAAAACACAAGTTCGATGTTTCTGGCAGTGAGAAAGCACACTCAAAATATTATCCGAAAACTTAAGCTACCTTGTGTTATTTACAGTAATAAGTAAAGCAATAAATTTGGGGATCCTAGTTTATTCAACTAGACTGACACGCAGTTGTAAACTAGTCCCAAGTATTCTTCCCCTCCGAAAGAAGAGTCTCCACGTGGTGATTCCTGGTAAAGCTCAAATTCATCCAATACGAGGCCCTAATACCTATACAAATTTCCTGCTTCCCCAACACTTTTCTTCCAAATTCCTTTCCTACAGAACTGGGAAGTTGTCTAAAAAATACCACTCTTCGGGCACTGGTCCCCTCAAAAAGTACAAGAGGCCAAAAAATAGGAATGGAACAAAGCCGAGAGAACACTGTAAGGGGTTACCACACTAGTGGAAATCCCCTCTCCTCAATTACGGCTGGGCACTCGGATGTGCAGGCTTAAACTTCATGTTTCGCTCCTCGCTTCATTTTCCTCTTTTTCAACTTTCTTATTTTTCTCCCTACCTTCAATCGGGAAGACACAATGGACCATGTGGCCTGAGTGTCGGAGATAGCTCTGACTTCTGATGGATCATCCCACCCACCCTCACCTCTAACCTCTAAATGAATAAATTTAGTGTATCTGCATAAGAATTCCAAAATTGTGTTTAATTTCAATTTAATTTAAATTTGGCTTAAAATTCCTACTTACAATTTTTGGTGCATAAAGAAAACAGAAACTTAAAAATTGTGTAGCCAAAGAGCGAGAGACGGTGGACATGAAAGAGCTGTGCTGTCTAACAAGATGGAGAGACCTTTCTGCCAAGCAAAAAAAGACGAAGCATTATATGTACATATATAATTCGACTTTGAAAAAATCAAGTATCCTAGTGAGTTAATATACGCAATGCTAATACAGAAAGTGCTGAATACTGGAGGTAGTTTCATTTGGTAAACTCAGGATGATAACTGATCTATAAAATGTTTTCTGTCTGTGATTAAAAAAACAAGTGGTCTGAATATGAAGCAGCTCTGAATAATTCAAGGCACTAGTCGTTGCAGACCGCATAAACTGGAAATGCTGGCATATACGAGTATAGAAAACTCTCTTTATCATTCACGGCACTAACCTTTGTAACTAAGCAGACCGCACTGGAAATGTTGACATACTACGAAATCGGCTCAATTCGCACTTTCTCTTTTGAGTGCTAGCATTGAATTGATTTATGCACTGCTAATTACAATAACAAAAACAAAAGAGTATTTTTATTTGTTTAACTGATTGATTTCCAATTCATACGCGCTGTGTACTGCAAGTACAGATTAGTCCTAATCCCTTTGTAGTTTCCTACAATTAAGTAATAAAACAAAAGCGTAAAATTCGACTCTGTAATTAGCGACACCAAATCACTGTAGTAACGCCCACAAAAAAAAAAAAATCCAACGAAAATGCACAAAAATTTGTGTGAGGTCCTGTGCGTTCGTTGCCTATGGTGTGTTGCGTAGAGTGAAATTATTTCGTAAACAATACAAATAATCTTGAGGTCTTTGGTTACCTGAGTCAAGTCACTCGAAGAGCGAAATGCTAAATTTAATTTGTTATTTGTTTAAGGAAACGCATAGGAGTGCGGAAGTAGTTAGCTGCACAGCGATTCGACACACGCATAGTCCTGAAATGCTGTGCCTAAACTCAAACTAACAACGTTTTAAAGTAGCCACAAGTAGCCGCCATACGCTGTTGGTGTTAATTTGCATCAGCTCTGCACAAATTGAAATAGATGAAATGCCAAGCTCGGCACAGCACAGTACAGTTCAGTTCAGCTCAGCCAAGAGTAGCATCAGTTACCAGCAAATGCCAAGAACAACAACAAACACAACAACAGCAGCAACTATTTGAATAGTTCTACCAAAACATTCTGCTGAAAATAATTTAATCGTTTGTTTAATCGTCAACAACAAAGAACGTTTATTAGCAAAGACGACCTGGATCCAATTTCCAAATACGAACCGAACGAACCGTTATGCTGTGCCAAAATATTTCGCACGGCCGAGACTCAATTAGCCACACAGTGAACTAATCAAAGTAGGTGGTATGCGAAAATGAAGTGAACCATCAATTACGAAGCCCACCGGCAGGAGCCAGACAACAGTTTCAGACGACAAGTCAATAAACGAATTTTACAAAAACAAACAATTTCAAAAANTCAATAAACGAATTTTACAAAAACAAACAATATCAAAAAATCCAAAAAAAAAAGTATTTCAACAAGAATACATAATACTTGTACTTATAAAATACAAAATATAAATTTGCAAGTATCTCACGATATATGAGCAGCGTAGTGTACTGCTGAGAAGTGTCGTAGGAGATGCGCACAGGTCGGGCAGTGGAGAAGCAGCAGTAATTGAGAGGTCCTTTCTACTATGTGGCAGAAATTGCTGCGTCTGTCTGCACGTAAATAAAGAAAGAAAGATTGTATTGTGATGCACAAAGCTCAGTGAAGCATTTAAGATACTCGTATTTTAGGCATAACAACAATAAAAACAAAGCTACAAAACTGCAGCAGAGAAAGTAAAGCGAACTCTAGTAACTCCAAAAAAATCAAAGCCTTTATATTTTGAAACATGCAGTATTCAAAATGCAAAAATTGCAAAGGACAGCAGCCGCAGACGCACAGTTCAGATGGAAGAATTATGCTGAGATACGAACGAGTTCATCAAATGTTGGCAAAACCAAATTCAATAAAAAACTAAAACTAAAACAAACACAAAAAGTAAAGTAAATAAAATGCATAAAAAAATTTAATATTTTTTAACTGAAATTGCCACACGCAAGCCATCGCTTTGTCACTTTAAGGCTTTAAGGCTTTGTCCTGCATAAGCTTAGCCTCCGCCTGAGCCTGAGCCTGTGATTTCATTGGCATTGGGTCATTTGATACAGTTTTCCAGCTCATTTGCTTGTAATTGGGCACCGCAGTTCAAAATGCATTTTTAGCCCGGTTTACTGTACGTTGATTTCATTTTTTAAGCCTGCTCTGCTCATTTTGTTCGCGTTATGCCAATAATTTTTTGGTTTTTAATTTTAACGAATTTTGATTTATAATTTTTGCACTTGCCTTTTTATTGGCGAAAAAGATTTTTCGTGCAGGTTGATGACTTTTTAAATGGTTTTAATTAATATTTTTATTTTGTGATTTAACCAACAAAGTAACTTTCGTGTGAAAAATACGCAAGGCATTTGTCATACGTAACAACTTCTTCAATGTCGGTGGCGTGCACATCAGCAATACCATGCCCAACGTTTCCCAACGATTCCGAACGATTCCCAAAACGTTTGTGCTTCGTTTATTTCTTGACTGGTTTGCTGCTGTGTACGAATTTCTTGCATTTTTTATATTGACCTGCATTTATGCATTATTTTTACACAGTTTATTTTTTATTCCTTGGTCCGTTCGTAAGAGTACTCCAGCCAGTGTAAATTTAATATGCTGGCCCCAATTACTTGAGTAATTAAGTGAGTATTAATGTGCGAAATTGTATCACCTTTGGGAAGGTTGCTGCATAAATGGCGACGAAAACCACAACGAAAATCACGACGCACTGTGTGTGATTTTCCAGTCGATTAGTACTTATTTATGAGCACATGAAAGACTTTTGGAAATATCAAAAAAATAAAAAAATATATCTCAATATAGCAGTACACAAAGTTCGAATCTCAGAAATCAAATTGGTGTCTCAAACAAATCAAAAAAAATTCCAAATTCTCGAACACTCCAAGGGCAACCTCATCGTTTTGTGTTACGGTCCCTGCCTCTGCGCCATATAGAAGCACAGGTTGGATGAGTGACCTATAGTTTGTCAGTTTCGTCTGTGGAGAGAGAGCTCTACATACCAATTGCCTACTGAGCCCTTAGTAGCACCTATTAGCAATGGTTATTCTTCGTCTAATCTCCAGGCTGACACTGTTTTTTGAATTTATGGCGGTGCCAAGGTAGATGAAGTCCTTGACAGCTTCGAAAGTATAGTCTCCGGCAACCAGCTGGTTATTTGACCTACAACCTACAATAGGGCGTACTTATTCGTATTTAGAGCCAAAAAATCCAATGGTGGACCAGCAGTTACACACCGGAATATGCACTGTTTTGTTTGGTTTATGTCGTTAATGGTGCCCGGTACCAAGCAATCTCCAGACAACTTAAACACCGGACAAGCGCTCGTGAACTGTCCACCAATAACATGTGTTTTGACGCCGCTCGCGCACACGCAATGAATTCATTCTGCCATATTTATTTTTTTTTTTTTGTTATTGTGCACTTTAGTATAGGAGTAAAGCCTTACACAACGTCACAATTTAAATCCTAGAGCAGCACGAATACCATATTTTGTAGCAATATTTGTAAATTACATTGTAATAAAATGCAATTATAGGATTAGCAGAAATGTTTCACACATGAAATCAAGCGAAATTGCGGAAATGAAAATAATAACAATTACAACGTTTGTGGTTGGAATAGAATTGTGCTCCTAACAGGTTTCCAAATTTGAGATACGATACATGCATGAGAAAATTAATTGTGTAAAAAGTGAAAAATTTAACAACAAAAAATTGATTTCAAGTAGCAATTAAGGTGCGCAGGATTCACACAACAAAGGCAAAGTAATGGAAAATGCCTNCATACAGTTTTATGTGTTTTTATTTCAATGCCTTTGAAACAGAAATATTTAAAAAAAAAAAAATATAATAAAATAATAAAAAAATTATACGAGTATATAGACGGATGTAGCATTTAAACGTTTGAAAATTGCAGTCGAATAGTAGCAAATAATAATTATATGCTTGTGTTTTTTTAAAAATTTATTTTATTTTATTTAATGNTTTTTTATTGTTAAAATTTTTCAATCTTTACCATTTGGTTACAGCGCATGCTGCACCATTCAAAGTCAAGAATATTTAATCTTTGAAATA
>JXPL01023336.1:0-10102 GCA_001015235.1 Sphyracephala brevicornis | reverse complement strand
TCTGAGTGTTTGTTCAGTACACTAATCACTATGCTAAGACGGCCACCCAGATTCCTTTACACAATTTCTAATGGTTCCTAGTTATTTCTTTTTAAAGAAATTTTAAATTCGCTAAAACGTTCCTCTCTCAACTTCTGAATTAGTACTAACTCTTTTCTCACTTTCTTCTTACATTTTGCTTAATCCATTCTTGCTTTCTCTCTCCGTCTGTCTTCTTCAAACTTTTAATTCATTCTGAATTTTCGCCATCTATTTCTCCTTCCATTTATTTATTTAATAATTACTAGCTGTACTCTAACGCATTGCTACGGCCAGGTCTGCTCAAATGGAAATCAAAGAAGATTTTGAAAATAGTTAGCACACATTTCTTATATGTTTTATATTATCTTGTATATAGTGAACATTCCATTGTGCTGCTACAAAACACATAAAAGTCACTCTTTTGCACTTTCTAGTATTTCAAAATGTGCTTATTTTTCGCGTGTTACAGTTGTGACATCCATCCGAGGTATATACTCGTACATACTCAATCACAAAAGTTGGAAGGCAACGATGTGTCAAAATTTCAAAGCAATCGTTTAGGAACTTTCGGAAATCTTAGATTAGAAACAATCGAACATTTACATATTTATTTATTTCAAAGAAAATATTTTACAGTTAATACATTGTATAAACATTTTGTTTTGTTCCAACTCCTTTTAATTTCATCTGATTTCTTGTTATGAACAGTGCATAACACTTTTCTAAAAACTTTTCCATTGTAACTACTTTCCACGAAATATCGAATTCTACTTTGGTCTATTCTCTGAATTTCTTCATTCGTTTTAACTCCCTTTCAGTCTTTATAATTCATTCTGATACTTTTCTATAAAATGTTCGCCATCTTCAAACTCTTTCTTACTTGTTTTTGATTCGTTCTGTTTTTCATAAGCATTTTGATTCACTGGAACTCTTTAATTCCTTCCGATTTCTTACCGTAAATCGTGCAAAACACTTTTCCAAAAACTTTTTATTCGTTCTAAGTCCTTTCCACGAAATCTCGAATTCAATTTTACTCTCTTCTCGGAATTTCTTAATTCTTTTTAACTCTCTTTCAGTCTTATAATTAATTCTTCTTCTTTTCTACAAAATTTTCGAAATCTTCAAACACGTTTCTACTTATTTTTGATTCCTTCGAACTCTTTTTAATTCCTTCCGATTTTTTACCGTAAGCCGCACAAAAACTTTTCCAAAATCTTTTTATTCATTCT
This sequence comes from Sphyracephala brevicornis, assembly GCA_001015235.1. NCBI lineage: Eukaryota > Metazoa > Arthropoda > Insecta > Diptera > Diopsidae > Sphyracephala > Sphyracephala brevicornis. Next base: position 8,852 of record JXPL01023336.1, on the reverse strand, counting down.
AACTCCTTTTCACGAATTCTTGAATCATTTTTATGCTCTTCATTGAATTTTCTAGCTCATTCTTACTTTCTTTCAGTCTTTATAATTCATTCCGTTTCTTTTCTAAAAAATGTCCAATTTCTTCAAATTAGTTTAATATTTCTTTTTGATTCTTTCTGTTTTTCATAAACATTTCCTTTCGTTCGAACTCTTTTTAACTCCTTCTGATTTCTTACGGTAAGCCTTTGTTACTATACTCTTCATTGAAATTTTTAGTTCTAACTCTCTTTCAGTCTTTATAATTCATTCGGATTGCTTTTTAAAAAACTTTTGATTCCTTCAAACTCATTTCCTATTTCTTTTCGATTTTTTTTTGTTTTTCACAAGCATTTTAATACGTTCGAACTCTTTTTAATTCCTTCAGATTTCCTGCGCAAAACACTTTTCCAAAAATTTTTCCATTCTAACTCCTTCCCACGAAATCTCGACTTCAATTATGGTCTATTATCTGATTCGTTTCCTTAATTCGTTTTAACTCTCTTTCAGTTTCTGTAATTCATTCTGATTCTTTTCTAAAATATGTTCGATTTCTTCAAACTCATTTCCTAGTTCTCTTCGATTCTTTTTGTTTTTCATTAACATTTTGATTCGTTCGAACTCTTTTTAATTCCTTCTGATTCCTTGCCTTAAATACCTGCAACACACTTTCCCAAAATTCGTTTCTGAATCATTTTCTAACTCTTTTCACGACATCTTAAATTCTTTTAAAATCTCTTCTCGGAACTTATTAATACATTCTAAGTCTCTTTCAATCTTTTAAGTCGCTGAATCTCTTCTTACTAACTTTTTGATTGCTTCGAAGTCTTATTATTTTTAATTCGTTCCATTTTAGACAAACTTCTTTTCTCTTCTGACCGGAATTCTTCTGAAAATCTGAAAGAGCTTTCTTATTAATTGTGCTTACTCAAATAGCTTTAAGTGAGAAATGCTATTCAAATTTTAAGGACTGCTTAACTTCTGTTGTGGAATTAGGAAAGCAAATGGATGTACTGATGATCATCAGTGTTACTATTATTATTATTATTGTTGGAGATGTGCACCTCGTCCTAAAGAACTATTGTGCCCCCTTCGAGGATTATAGTGTTATTATAGTATAATATTCCTATGAGCCTTATAATTCTTAGAGGCTTATAGTATTTCTGTAAGTCCTATAGCCATTATGAATTTTAGTATGACGCCTATTTCTAAGATCAGTGTTACTAAGGAATGCAGGATTTGCTCAAAAACTATAATGAGTAATTAAAAAAATAAATGATTTAAAAAAAATTAATGACAATAATTATAACACCGTCCGACAAAATTCAACTTTTGGTTGCACACATAAGAAATCCAATTGATTCTAAAACTAGGGCAAAAAAATGGTACCCGTGTCTCTCAGTTTTTTTAGAACAAACAGTTTTGAATATTATTTACACTACTACGCTATTCCCTTGTTAATTATACGCCATGGTGCAAAATGAATAATATTTATTCAAAACTGTTTTGTATTTTAAAAGTTTAAAAGAATTGATCTAGAAAAACTGGAAGACACGGACGTTTGTTTTAGGATGAATCGGATTTTCTCATGTGTGCTAACTGATGTCGGATGTTGTAATAATAATAACCACAGCAAAATAACTTAAGAGAAACAATTCAGAAAAATAAAATTAAGAAAACCTTTGATAATTTTAATCACAGTGGCTTTATTAAAGTGGGTTTCCCGTCTTCAACTTCAACTAATCCTTTTCTTTCATAAAACCGTTCATGTGATAACTTTTTTTTGTCAATACCAACCCTTTTCTCTAAGAGTTGTTAGCTAATAATTTGAGCAACTAATAATTTCCTCAAGTTGACAACTTGCTACACGCCTCCTGCAACTCCACTCTGCACTACCTGAACTCCCAACTGACTTTTTAAAAATTTCTTAAAAACCAAAAATGTAAAACAAACAATTGCAGGATTTTTGTTTAAGGATTTACAGGACTCCAAAACTAATGCAATAACACATGCAAATGGCTATGGCTTGGAACTGTTAACATATCGAAGAGTACTGCCTCTCACTTGGTCCGCCTGACCGACTTATTTTTACAATAATTGCAACTCTTTCCGATTTTCAGTTGATTTGTTTGTCATTTCTTCAAAATTTGTTTTTTTTTTTTCAAAATCTTCTGCACGATTTCAAATCTATTGCGTCCAAGTCGACGCAATGCGTGCAACGTTGCTGAAAAAGTATTGCGTATGCTTAGGCTGGGCAATGTCTGAAAAAGAAACCGCCGCAGTGTGAGTGAAAAGGAAGAAAGGAACTCGAAATGGTTTTTCTAATGAGCAACTGCGAGGATATGTGTGTGCACAAGCGGACGCAGCTCTGCTCACATGCCTAAGATATGGAAATGAATTTCGGTTTGTTTATTGAACATTTGGATGGCTAAACTGTTTAGCACTTGAGGGTGTGTTTGCAGGGCACACGTGTATGCATTTTTGCCTCACATATTAACACAATTGTGAGTGCGTTTGCGAGTGCGTGTGCGTGTGCGTATGTGTTTTTATATTTTTATATTTTACACTTAATTTTTTAAATTTAGCTTTGCTGAAAGCGTCTTGCTGTGTCTCCATGTTGTTGGCTGTGCTGCTATGCTTTGATGCAATTCTGAGAATGAATGTGTGCCTCGAATTTAGGTCAATGCAGAAATTTATTTCCAATTTTTTTTTAAGTATTCACGCATGCCACGCACCTTTTTATTGCGGCTAATATTTGGAAATTTGTTCTATTTTTATTTTAAAATTTTGTTTTTACATTCTGTTTCGTCATTGTGTGGCATTAAATGTACTGCAAATATAGCAAAAAATAAAATATAAATTTTCTTTTACTGAGAAATATTAAAATCGAAACCCTTAACCTACGTCATCAAAAGTTGTAACTTGCAAACTTTTACGCAAATCTCATTTGCAAATGTTCGACATACTTAGTATATACTCTTATATAACTGTCCCATACGTAACCGGAAAATTTCATGTGAAAATCCCACGCTGAAGATATTTCAAAAATTCTCTTTGCGTTAGGTTGGTAACTGTTATTGATGTGTGTTAAAAAAAGACTGAAACACTGTCGAGTATTTTATAACTAATTAACATTTATGTGAAACAACTTTTGTGGTCGCGCCGTTTTTTATTATGGCGAAGTTTGTTGAGCAAAGATCGTGTGTTAAATTCTGTATTGCAAACGAAATTTCTTGTGCCGCATCGCTTAAAATGCTGCAGAAGGCATTCACAAATAATTGCATGTGCAAAACTCTGGCATGCGAGAGGTATAAATGCTTCAAAGAGGGACGTACAGTGGTCGAAGATTCTGGCGAAGAGGCTGGCAGTACATTCACGTCAACTGACGATGGTCATGTCAATACACTGCAGCAAATTGTAATGCAAAATCGTCGTGTGCGTGTAGTTGAAAGATATAGTCAGAGACATCGGCATACCGATACAATGACGCACAGCATATTGTCGGCGCCTCTGCTCGACTCGTTCCGAAAGATTTGAATTTCATGCCAAAACAGCACAGAATGGACGTGGGTGATGAGATGCTTTCTGAAGCATGAAACGAATGCATGTATTCAACATATATGGGAATGAAACATGGGTCTACGAATACGACATGGAAACAGAGCAACGAGTATCCCTGTGGGTGCTTTCAAAAAACCAAGTCAAACCAAGTCTACTACATGGAAACATAGCAACAAGCATCCGAATGTCTTTTTAGTTGAGCCGAAACCAAAAAGGCCGCTTCAAACTAGATCAAATATCAGGACAGTTTCGACGGTTTTCTTGTTGGTTTATGTTTTGGTTCACTCGTACATGCTACTGTTCATTTCAACACCATATCAAAACACGAGTATAGCGAGAGTTGAGAATGAAACAAGTCAACTGATTCAAAACATTTTTGTTTTCAAAACGAATCAAGACATTTTTGCTATCAAAACAAACAATTCAAAACATTTTTGTACTCAAAACAAACGAATTTTGTTGGACATTTTATGGTATTTGAAAATGATATTTGACAAATGACCACCACTACTAGCTGTTACGTAGCGCTATAACATTGTCAACAAAATGACGCCTCAATAAATCAATTGTTTTGTGTGATGTATGGCACGTAGCGCCATCCTACTGAAACCACAAAGTGTCGATGTTTAGCTCATTAGTTTTTGGAAACAAAAATTCATTAAGCATACATCGATAACACACACTATTCACTGCAACCGCAGCTCCTTCCTCATTACGAAGAAAATAAGCACCGATGATTTCATTGGCAAATAATCCACACCATACTGTAATGTTCACTAAATTTTATTCTATCTATTTGTAATAGAACAGGGGTTATTCTCTTGTCAACAAAAAGAAAAGGGTAACTACAAAGCCCTATTATGCCAACCTCGGCAATCTGAAATAGATGGCAAAAATGCCATTCTTAATTAAGTCAACTTTTACGCAAGCAATTGAGTCTAAAAAAATCGTCTTGGATTGTTTTCACTCCATATACGGCAATTTTGCTTTTTTAGATATCCACTCAGCCAGAAATGTGCCTCAGCAGTGAACAAAATTTTCGGATATAAAAGTGGATCACTTGCAATTGGTCATGAATTCAATCAGCAAATCTAAGACGCAAGCTATAGTCATTAGGCCTTTATTTCTGACACAGCTGCATCTTGTATGGATGTAAACCAAGATCTTTTCGTAAAATTTTGCATGTGGTAGACGGTCGAAGCCCAACTTCCTCAGTACGACGGCGTATTGACAAATCAAGATCGTCTGCCACACTTTGACTCACAGAAGCGATCAATGCTTCCACTGGTACTCACATTTCTTCGTCCTGTTGTTGGCTTTAAGTCATGCAGTGAATAGGTGGCACAAAATTTATCAATAACTCGTTGCATAGTGTGCTCAGTAGGACGATTGAGTGCACCATAAAATTCACGTAGTGCTCTATGAGTTTGTCGAACAGTAACTGATTTTGGAAATAAATTTCCACAATTTCGAAGCGTTGCCCAAGTGTAATACTATTCACGATGATTTGCCAAAACTTAGTGAACAAAAACGTTAAAACGTATATAAGTTGTCAGTTTAACCTATGAAAGTTATCAATATCGAAAAATCGAACATGCTAAAAAAACACCGTTCAGAACTTTATTTTCGATTCGAGAGCAATTGAAAGCAACAATAATGCATTAAAATGCAAATTATCCAATACGCCATTACGCAGCGCGTTACACTAAAGCCTCGATAATACAACTTATAGTTTTTGGCAGTAATTTCACAATTGTTTTTCTTCATTTTTTATATGAATTATAAAACGTATACCAAACTAGTACATTTCGCATATTGGAATGTTGGAAAAAATAAAGTGATTCTTATATGTGAGTGAGACCACTGTTATATTTATGAATATTTTATTAAATTTATTTCCAAAATAGAAAACAACGAAGTTCTATTTCACCTGCAAATCCTGCGAATGTGTTAAATAACTTGCGAATGATTTTTAAATAATGTTCGGCTAATAAGTTTCCACTTGAGAACTGACGTCATAGAGTTTTATTTAAAGGCAAGCAACATCACAACATCACAATACCACAATACTTCAATCAGACAATCACACAATCACACAATGAGCGACATCATATCACTTTCTTTATTATTATGTTTATTATGATTTCATGTTTGCTGTTTTGTTTTTCCTTCAAGCATCCCCGAAGTAGGTCGTGTCGTGTACCTTTAATAATCGATTCCACAAAACCTACCTTATTAACCGAAAGAAAGACCAACAACAACAACAATAATAACAACAACAGCAGCAGCAAGAAAAGCAGCAACAACAAAAGCCCAACAACAAAGCGCTATGTACAATTGGCGCGCATGTATGTATGTATGTGTGCTCAAGATCTCAACGAATTCCTTGCTACAACAACAACTTATTGTGTAATAGAGCGAGCATTAACTCAAATGCAGAGCATAAAGGAAAAAATCAAAGAAGGCATAAAAAAGGGAAAATAATGCCAAACATCTTAAAAAATTATTACATTAGCATAAGCACTGTACTTGCTGTTGTTGTTTTTGTTGTTTTTGTTGCTGTCTATGTCCTCATGGTTGTTTATGCTACTGTACTTGCTGCTCCGTAGCAAAAAAGGTGGCAAAGTTATGTTTAAAACGTCCTTGAACCCTTTTATTTTGATCTGATTCAAAAAAATAAAGGAAAAATATTTTATTTTCGTGTACTTTCTTTGCTTTGAGTCATACGAGATGGCTTTGTTGATTTAAATTTAGTTAACTTTTATTGGTTTGAAGGACAACTTTAAAGGACTTCCGAACATGACAGCCGCAATAGGTGTTAATTTGTGGTCGATTTTGCATGGTTTTCTGGTAACAGCGCTGTGCCGAAATTTGCGTTGAAAACTGCTATGCTATGCACTTTGGCTGTACATTTTTTTTTTTTTGCAATTGGTTGGTCTCTTTATTGGAACCCATATAAAAAATAAAAAAAAAATACATTTAACTTTTCGGAAATGGCACTGAAAGATTTGTGTTACTCTTGCGTGCCACCAATTTTTAATAATAATGAAATTAAGCACTTTTAATGAGCGAATAATATACTCTTATATCATGTTTATACGACTGTTAATGAGCGACTATATAGCGTGTTTATACGACTGTTAATGAGCGACTATATAGCATGTTTATACGACACTTAAAACGGTTTGGAGTAAACTGGTTTTAGTGTTGCACACTGCTAATGTAAATAGTTTATACGCACTGGAAAAAGCGTATCGGCAATTTGTTGTGAAAACAATTCATAAAACACAATTAAACTTAAATATTTGTTCATCATGCAGAGTTGCCCACTTCAATTTTTTATCCAATATATAAAGCAGAAGTTGTCCAGCACTTATCAAGGAATTAATTATTACAGAAAAAAATATAGATTTTATACAGATTTATTTTTTGTCAACAAATAGCACTTCTCGACAAATAGTGAGGTACTAGACTAATCTTGCAATTAACATAAATATGTAAATATATATTAATGTCAAATGAATACGAGTATATGTATAATAAGAATAATTGTAAATGTCTGATACTTGGTCTCATTGGAGGTCATATATCCTTTTATTTTCAAAATTGTTACATAATTAACTGAATGTCCAAAGCACAGATTGAAAATAAAGAAGATAAAAATAATAAAATTGAATAAAAACTTCTAATCTTCTGATTTAATTAAATTTTTATTGTGCTAAAATATATTATTATATATTTCTACTATTATACTAACTGAACCCCCACGTGGTGCTGTGGCTCTGTCAGGATAAATCGAAAATAAAGAAGAAATAAAGGTCACGTTTCTTGTTTAATATTAAATTTCACAATCTTATAACTTGAATATTCCATAGTGCTGCTACTAAACACATATATGTCGCTTTAAAGCACTTTCTAGTATATTGAAACTTAGGTTTTCCAAGTGTTTTAAAATTTTAAAACTTTTATATTTGCCCTTTCAAAAGTAAAATAAATAATCCTTTCAATTTATCAAAAGTATTTTAAGTTAATCTTAAAATAATCTGTATTATTATGTTGTATTAATTATATACCATTTGCTTAATATCGAAAGATGGATTGCAAATATAAATGCAAATATAAAAAATACAAAAAAAAAATATTTGCCTATTACCTTTTTACCGTAATTATCTACACTTAAAAAAAAGCCAACTAATTGGTTGAAAATTACGAGCAGCAGTGGGAAACCGACGTTTTTTGCCACTTTGTTTATATATACTCGTATATAAGATTATTTTATTTGACAACTCTGGCTTAGAAATAAAATGCTGTAATACATTTCTAACTCAGCAGATAGTGTTTATACGTTCAAGTAAAACGGTTCACACTTAGTTTTAACAATTTGCGGCTGGTATTGACAGCGGGAAGTCTTAGAAATTAATACGAAACTAAGCAATTGAGTACTAAGCAAACTTATCTCTACACTCATTATATGAACTGGAAAGCAACCTCATTATTCAACCATCCTCTTAACATAAACTAGAAAGTAGGCCCTCTATTCCTGCGCTCTCATAACATAAAGTAGCATTTTCTTTTATTCTCTCTCATCACTTAAAGGTGGCCTAAAACAGACATAAACATATTAAAATTGACTTGCTGCTATACTAAGGACCTACATTTATCCCTTTTCTATTGAAGTAGAATAGCTTTTCAAACTTTCTTCCATCTATCGAACTCGGCAACTAGACTTTAATATCTAGCAATATCTAGACTTCAAAGCTCAGTACTGTAATTTATTATGTCAAAAATCTTATCATTCTCAGCTACTGTATTGGAAATACACTTGTTTCTTAAGATCTCTGAGATTTCTCAAGATTTCTTTAAGAATCATTATTACAGGCTTTTGAGCGGTAGTGTTTTCGAAATGGATTCGTCTTTTAAGGAACTTCTTAGCTTTCTCAGCCAATTGTGGAATTATTGTAAGAGTATTATTCTCAATATTTTTCCTTCATCAATCATTTTTCTCAATCTTTCAATTTTTTCAATGTAACTTTCCTTTTTATTCTTTTAGAACAGAACTTTTGATCATGGATTTCTTTTAAGAGTATTATTCTCAATTTTTATTCTTTCATCAATCATTTTCTCTCGTTATAAATTTTCGTTTTTATTTTTTTAGAAGGAACTTCTCAGCTTTCTCAGCAAATCATGGAACNTTTTTATTTTTTTAGAAGGAACTTCTCAGCTTCCTCAGCAAATCATGGAACTCTCAAAGAAAATCTATACTAAGAATGTTCACT
>JXPL01023172.1:0-10230 GCA_001015235.1 Sphyracephala brevicornis | reverse complement strand
AGTCACTTTGTAGTTTTATTTTAAATAACAATATATCGATATGCAATAGTGGTCATACTCCCACCTTTANTACAAGATAAGTAACCTACCCTATTCCAAAAAACCAAAACCAGTAAGAAATCCTAGAAATAGAGACTAGAGTTTATACAAAAGTGTACTATAGCATATAGCATACAGAAGTAGCCAAGACTCGTTTCGTCAAGCTGCCAATGAAAAATGATCAACAACTATGGGCTGCGTAAGGTGTAGAATGACATGGCCTAGATATAATGTCGTCAGAACCAGGAGTCTTCTGAAAAGTCCAAGAACAGAGGTCTCTGGGCTTATTGCGGTCTTGACTGGTCACTGGCCGGTGGGTACCCAAGCTGAGATGGGGTTACCATTCAATACACACTGCAGAAGCTGTAAGGAGGTCGCTGAGAAAGAGACTATCGAGCATTTCATGTGTAAATGGCCGGCTCTGTCCAGGACGCGTCTTACTGCCTTGGGGAGTCATACGCTAGAGACGCTGACGGCTCTTTCTAAAGTGAGCCTCAACAATAATATCTCTTATCTCAACCGAGCGGGCTGGATCTAACATCCTACTTATATCCGGGGGTATGGTAACAAAACGGCACAACTGTGCTAATTGGGCAGGGAGGACTCTGCCGCCATTGTAACCTAACCTAACCTAACATATGACAATGTTGTCTGCTTACTGAAGTGCTTTAATATTGTCGTTATTGAATCTTATTCCGCCTGGTAAAATGGATACAAGATCATCCAAGAAGAGCGCGAAGCGAAGAGGGCTGATCAAACAACCTTGTTTCACTCCAGTTTCTGTCGCAAACCAGGATGATAATACCTCACCATCCCATACTGCTGCCGAATTTTATTGATACAGAATGCGAAGTATTTTACTAATCTTGGTTAACATCCCAAGTGTATTTAGTTTGTAGAACAGCGCGTTTCTGTTGATTGAATAAAAGGCTACTTTGAACTCGACAAAGAAAACATACAGATTTGTACCATTTTCGATGTAGTATCCAGCGATTCTTGTTAGATAAAAATGTGGTCAATAGTCAAGTAAGCTTTCCTGAATACCGCTTGATATTCATTAATAATAAATATAAAGAAGTACAAATATTTGCATTATACACTAAACATACAATATATAGATGAATTGATTAGGGTGATTAAAAAAGGTGATTAATTGATTGATTAAAACAATATTTGAAACTTATGGGGTTATTGTTTTTAACTCCTCCACAGCTTTTTATATAAAAAAGATTTTCTCAATTCAATTACCTTACATTTCTTTTATATGAGTGCTCAGAATGTAAAACAAATTACATATTACCATTAAATTTACACTACATGAAATATTTAGTTTACAATATATGTATTCATAAAACATAGGAATGAAAGCAACAATTTTGTCCGTATATAAAAAATTTAAAAATGAAAAATGTTAAAATTAATTTTAAATATAATTAAATAAAAAAGTTAAAACAAAGAAAAAGTTGAAAAGGGATGCAAAAGTGACTATATCGAAGAAAAGTGAATAGCATAAATCACCCTTGAGAAGTGTGTCGCGAAAATACGGTAAATCTCCGATTATCGTCAAAAGTTTATAAATAAATCACCCTGAAGTAGTGCTTGCTAGGCAAGTAAGAAAATAAAAAGTGTAATCTTTCACGGCGAATGCAGCCCTAGAAACAGCCAAACACAGCCTGTAGTATCCGTTCGAGGGTAACCAGCGAAAAAATAATTTTGTGGGACTCCCAGTAACTAAGGTAAAAATGACCACCTGACAGAATCGTCGTTGGAGTGCAGCTAAAATAATAAAGTTTATTTATATTTCCACACTTAAAAATAAAGAAAAACATTTTAAAGAATTAAATTATTATACTTAAACAAAAATCAAATATAACAGAACATCTTTGAAAATAAAGGAATTTTTAATATAGAGTAAAAATACCAAAAAAATTAGAAATTATAATTTGAAAAAAGACATTTATAATTAAAATAAAGTAAAAAATACAAAAAAAAATTTGAAAATAAAATTAATAAGAAAGGAGTATTTATTAAAGTATTTTTTTTTCCATAGTTTATATTTATTGAATCTTTCATACTGAAGCGAACAATAAGTATGCAAATCTGCAAAACAAGTATGTAATAAAGTCCTCAGCTAGTGCTTGGGACAAAAATTGTTTTGTCATTAGCATATGTTGATGGTATCTCTTCTTTTGAGGCGTTTCTGTCAACTGTTCTTTAACAATTGTTGCGCTAGTTTGTTAGTGTGAACTTCTAATCTTAAGAGATAATATCTGCTGTACCTAGCCGCTTCTTCTATTATAGTTGGTCTATTTAGAACTTTATGGAGGTTGACATTAATGATAAACCATTATGCATCTGTCACTTTCCTGAAGTTTTTCGATTGAAGATTTTGCAGTTTTTCAATGTTAGATGGCATAACTGTTCCCCACATTGGAATGCTATAACTCCATATCATATTATTATAAATTAAAATATGATATTCCAGCGGCAATTTGGATGATGCATCCATTAACCAATGCAGTGAACATAGTTTTAGATTGATTTGTATTTTTTTTTATGGAACATGCTTATCTAAGTCAACCTTTAATAGTCAACCTTTCAAGTCTAAATAAATATCGAGATATTTTATGTTGCCACTCATAGGTATTATTTTGCCATTGATTTTAACGTTAGGGCAGTTGCCGTGCCTTAAAGCAAATCTTATGTGAGTGCATTTGGATTCATCATCATCATCATCAGGCAGCAGTTACAGCTCGGGGTGAGCTTTAGCTTCATTCACAATACTCTTNCTTTTGAGGACGGTCATCATCCATGCGCATTTGGATTAATTTATTTTAATTCGCTTTGCTGAAAGCCATTTTTCTAATACTTCAATATGATTTTGAAGCATTCTTCGTGCTTCTGCAATACTTTTGTGTGCACACAGTATTGCTGAATCACTATCGAATGTTAAGATCAGAGTTTGACTTGTAGTCGACATTCCCTTGGGTATAGTCGGTAAAGTAGTGGGCATAGAACACTTCCCTGGGGGACTTCAGCTTCGATACAACAAGGTTGCGAGGTAAAACTTTTATGACTTACGACAAACTTTATTCTTTCTAGATAGTTTTTTAGTAAAAGATGGACATTTGCTGGCAGTAGTGTATTTATTTTATAGATTAAGCCTTCGTTCCATACGTTGTCGAACTCTTGCACTACGTCTATAAATACAGATGTACAATATTGCTTACCTTTAAATGAATTCCTTACTTGTGATACCATGTGATGCACCTGTTCTATAGCTCCATGCTTGGCTCAGAAACCAAATTGGTATTCTGAAATTATTTCATTGTTTAATGNATGATTCCACTTTGGTTGAATCCTTTCTTGGTTTAGGTATCTTTGTAATTTGTGATATTTTCTAGTGATTAGGATAGTAGCCTGTTCGCATAATTGTATTGAATATGTTTCTTTGATATGGAAGGAACCACCACCAACAACCAGGACCACCCGCTTTTTTTTTATCTAAATCTTTCATAATTTTAATAATATTTTTTATTTTGAATGTAAATAGATTTAAAATCACTGTTGCTAAAATATTTAAGATTTTAGCTTTATTTAGTCTAAAGGATTTTTTTAAGTGTTCAAANTACATCGCTTCTTGCCCAATCACCATTGTGTAACCGGAGTGGAGATACATCTTGTGTTGGGCGTTNCAAATACATTTCCTTTCTCTACATCGCTTCTTGCCCAATAACCATTGTGTAGCCGTAGTGGAGATTCATGTTGTGTTGGGCGTTTAAGGTGCTTTGTTGCCTTCCACAGCGAGTAATCAGTTTTTTCAGTAGGAGTTAAGTTAAATAAAAAACAGTCTAGAGATCCGTATTTCCTTTCTTAAAATGCTCTTTTTAGATCATCTGTGCATTTAGCAAGTAAAGTTCTGTATTTTGGTGATCTGTATTGTTGCCAAAGTCTTCTAGCATTTCTTTTTTGCTTCAAAAATTTGTCTATTTTTGTTGTAGGTTGTATTTTTTGAACAGTTATTTTAGTTTTTAATGCAGCTATTTTAGCGGCTAATGAGATTAAATTAAAAAATTGATAAACATGGGAATCAATATCGGAGTGTTTTGAGGGAAGACTGGTATTGAGTATGAGTAGAAATATATTTACGAAATTTTAGCTAGTTTATATCTTTCTTGAAATAATGATTATTTTTATTTCTGATTTGTTATTATTGTTATTATTGTGGGTTAATTGTCAGATGAAAGTTCTAGTTATGAATTCGTAGTTATTGTCCGTTTAATATTTATGCTTAACCCAAAGTCGGTAAGATCTAGAATTTTCTATAGATCGCTATTGATATGTTGGGTGTCCATTAGATATGATATCAACTCCTACTCTCTTTATAACTGACAAAAGTTAACATACTCTTGGAGTTATTAATCGAGATCCCTAATAAGAATGCTTCGCATTGAAATCTCCTGTAACCAAGAATTTACGACCGAGGTTTTAAAAAAGTTATAAAATTCTTCTTCTGTTAAACTGTGGTTAGGGGGACAAATATATTGCAGCATTCGTAGTGTTTTCTCCGTACTTCTCTAATTGGATAGCTGATGATTGATGATAATTTTGAATAAATTCCTCTAGAACATAGTGCTTAAGTCTCTTTTTTTAGTAATTATACCAGTGCCGCTACGGACCTTACTTCTTGGGTGTTTAGTGACGTAGAAATTATAGTTATGTAATTTAAAACAATTGTTTTTAGTAAGATGTCTTTCGGACACAAGTATTATATCAATTTCATTTCTTATTAAATAATTTTCTATTTGTAATTTATGTTGGCTAATCCCATTTGCATTCCAGTGACAGATTCTGATGGACTCGTTCATTTCATCATTAATAACGCTTTCATTAGAACAGTTTGATTTTGATCAGTTCATGTATCTTACTTTGCACGCCGGACATGAACTGGTTGATGGCTTGAACTAATGTTTGAAGAGTAGCCTGAAGAGTAGTAGTGGTTATATTTTAAAATTTTTTCGTAGCTAATTCCATAGACAGCTGTTGTAATAGGGATGTTGTAAGGTTCTCGGCAGTTATTTTAGGGTTGTTTTAATGTAGAAGTTTTAAGTAATGCTTATTATTTAATGGAAACATATATAACGCAACCTCTATAATTGGCTGTTTTTTTTTTTAACCGCAATTGCTACACTTTTTCGCAGATGTGTCCTAGTTAGGTTTTCAACAATTGGAAGATTTGTGTAGATCGCAACATATCACACATACACTAGGTAAAGTGCAGTTACTTCGCGTGTGTTCAAATTCTTAGCAGTTAGTGCAGTGATCTTTTCTCTTTATAGGCTTTTCTACTGTTATTCTGCGGTGTAAAAGGTAGCGTAGGTTGTAAATAGGGTGCGCCTCATTTCTAGCAAGTTTCCTTGCATTTAGTTCAAGTTGAACATTGGAAATGGAAGTTTATCCTTATTTCTTATGTTGAATATGGATTTGGTTTCGCATTCAGNCTGTTGTAATAGGGATGTTGTAAGGTTCTCGGCAGTTATTTTAGGGTTGTTTTAATGTAGAAGTTTTAAGTAATGCTTATTATTTAATGGAAACATATATAACGCAACCTCTATAATTGGCTGTTTTTTTTTTTAACCGCAATTGCTACACTTTTTCGCAGATGTGTCCTAGTTAGGTTTTCAACAATTGGAAGATTTGTGTAGATCGCAACATATCACACATACACTAGGTAAAGTGCAGTTACTTTGCGTGTGCCTAAATTCTCGGCAGTTAGTGCACTGTATTAGATCTTTTCTCTTTATAGGCTCTTCTGCCGTTATTCTGGGATGTAGAAGGTAACGTAGGTTGTAAATGGGGTGCACCTCATTTTATCAAGTTTCTTTGCATTTGGTTCATGTTCTATTTTGAACATTGGTTGTGGAAGTTTATCCTTANACCGCAATTGCTACACTTTTTCGCAGATGTGTCCTAGTTAGGTTTTCAACAATTGGAAGATTTGTGTAGATCGCAACATATCACACATACACTAGGTAAAGTGCAGTTACTTTGCGTGTGCCTAAATTCTCGGCAGTTAGTGCACTGTATTAGATCTTTTCTCTTTATAGGCTCTTCTGCCGTTATTCTGGGATGTAGAAGGTAACGTAGGTTGTAAATGGGGTGCACCTCATTTTATCAAGTTTCTTTGCATTTGGTTCATGTTCTATTTTGAACATTGGTTGTGGAAGTTTATCCTTATTTCTTATGTTGAATATGGTTTCGATTTCGAGTCCAGCCTCTTCAAGAGCTGCTTTTATCTCTGATGGTTCCACGAAACGATCAATACCTTTAATTACTACACTTAATCCTTTGCTACTTTTAAGTTGATATGTGCAGTACATTTTATTATTTATATCCGAAACGCTTATAGCCTTCCGGTAATTTTCTTTGTCATTTACTTGAATTTTGGTTTCATGTATTCTTCCTTTCAATAATGGAATGATGTAGATATTTTTACCACCGACTACAGATAAAAACTTGTTTACAAAATCATTCAAATTTTTCTCCCTTACATATAGTGGTGGTGGCATATATTTTATTGGTTTAGTTCTTCGATTTTGGTAAGAGGAATCGTTTTTATTGTCTTGTTTTAATAATTTATTATTTTGCGTTATGGGCATAGCCTTTGGACTACTTTTACGTTTTGTAACCGTAATGTATATATCAATGGTCTGTATCTCAATATCCGGTCTGTACATTTGTTATGATGCTGTTTTGGACAAATGTTGGAAGCCATCCTTAGCATCAATGTTGAAAGACTCGTGTTCAGCATCTTTTGTTGTATTGATTTTAATTATGTTGCCAGTAGTTGTTGATCGCAACGTCTTTAAATCGAGAGAAGAACAANATTATTTTGCGTTATGGGCATAGCCTTTGGACTACTTTTACGTTTTGTAACCGTAATGTATATATCAATGGTCTGTATCTCAATATCCGGTCTGTACATTTGTTATGATGCTGTTTTGGACAAATGTTGGAAGCCATCCTTAGCATCAATGTTGAAAGACTCGTGTTCAGCATCTTTTGTTGTATTGATTTTAATTATGTTGCCAGTAGTTGTTGATCGCAACGTCTTTAAATCGAGAGAAGAACAATGTTTGCTCCAAGAGACTATGTCTTTTTGTGTTTGCATTACATTTGAAATTGTATGTGACAGAACAAACATTATTTGCAGTTTTTGCATTAGAAAAAGACGATTGTTTGTTGAAATCGGTTTCGCCAATGTTAGAAGCGGGGGTTGAACGTTGAACATTCATTTGTGTTCCTGTTTTATTTCAATTTATTAATTTATTGATTCTTTATATTAGTTTTGTTGTTTCCCCGAGCTGACTATTGAAAGCAAAAAAATGCAGCGCATTGCGTTTTATAAAATAACTTTTTACTTTTTTGTTTTGCGATAAATAGCTCAATTCAAATATTTTCGAGAGCGAGTAAAAAACTCTTCCGTACGTATGATAAACACTGTCAATTTTTGAATAAAATATGATGTAAAATAATGAAAAATGAAAAAATTATTAATAATGGAAAAATTATTTAATATTAAAAAAAATTTAAAACCACGCAGAGAGATTTATCATGGAGAGGTATAAGAAATAATAATAAAAAAATAGATGACCAAGTCGACATCAAGTAGTTTCCCTCCTTTATAATCAACACATAAAATATGAATGAATATTCAGTGAAATAAAAACAACTTAATAACATTTCCAACTGCGCCAACTTACTCTTGTGTTGGTTCAATTAATTGGTGTATTTCATTAAAATGCCTTAGCAATTCTAACACCAATGTTACGCTAACGACACTTTAAGTTTGAATTCGATGATAGCATGAGATGAAATACTTTAATTAACAACTACTGGTTTGACTCACAGTTTATTTAGATTTAAACATAACCAATTTACCAAAATACAGAGTTATTTAATATTACATTTACTTAATATATATATATTTACCAGTGAACACCAACGGAATACATTTTTAATATTTGAAGTTTATCTTAAAAAATAAAATACTAGTATTCACTGTCACTGCAAATTAATCAGTGCTAAAATATATTCTATATTGGTATTATTTCGAAGTGTAAAAATACTATAAAATATATACTTACGAATTATGGTAAAACACTGCGTATATGGTCTTGCTTTTATTGCTGCTTATGTTTGCTCTGAGTTTCGTGTCAGCCTTTGCTCTTCATATTTTGTTGTTGCTTCTGATTGTATTGAATATATATTAATTTTTAAATTTTCTCTCTTTCCTATGTGTTATTCATATATTGTGAACTAATTATTGCGTATAGGGTGAGCATTTTAATTGTTTTTGTATTTCCTTCAAATTCCTTCTGCAGCCCCAGAAACAGCCAAACACAGCCTGTAGTATCCGTTCGCAGGTAGACAGCGAAAATAGTAATTTTTGAGATACCCAGTAACCAAGGTAAAAAGGACTTCCTGACAGGATCCGCGTTGGAACGCAGTTAAAATAAATAATAAAGTATATTTATATTTCAAAACTTAAAAATAAAACAAATATTTTAAAGAATTATTTTAAGAAAAAATATTGAAGAATTAAATTATTATATTGAAACAAAAACTAATTATAACAGAACATCTTTGTAAATAAAGGAATTCTTAATATAGAGTATAATATAGAGGGAGAAAAAATTAAGAATTATAATTTGAAAAAAGGCATTTATAATTAAAATAAAGTAAGTTTCTATTGGATTATATTATATGTAAAATTGTATGAGTTAAAAAAAAAAAGAACAAAACGTATTTTTATTCTCGTCCAAGTCAAAGCGTTTATGTTTGTATGAATTTAATAACTATTCTTGTGAAAGTCAAAATGTTTTATGTTTTATGTACTGTAATTAAAATACTGTTGTTTTCATTCAAGTAAAATAAAATTGGGCACAGGGCAACAACAACAATTTCAAAAACAAAGACATTTGGGAATTTGAGCTTAGCGGATGAGCATCTCTAGACTTGATTATTAATATGCGTTACATCAAAGCAATTACAAAATAGAAACAACAATAATCAGAAATACAGAACTACTTAATATTAAATTTATTTAAATTATATACATCTAAAAAATATTCAGTGTTACTATAGTACAACTTGAAATCAAATAATTGCTACTTTGTAGCAGTTTCGTAACACTGCCTGCCACTTAAATTTGTTCATCCCAAACAAAGTCTATTCGCCCTTTTCTATAGGGCGACAATCTTCCAATTCGTATTACCTCTATTTTAACTCACTAATTCAATTTTCAGGGTATACGATGAACCACTTCGTTGAATCGCTTTGTGTTTTTATATGATCCTTCCCAATGTACTTGCAAGTTCAAACGGAGACCCTTTTCCCTGTTTTGAATACTAGAGCAGTACCAGGTTACCTTCTTTAAAAGCGTCAGAGCTTAAACTCAAATCGTATTTGGCGTTTGTAGAATTAGTTCTGTTTGTAAGATTAATTAAGTAGTCCTACTCCCTATTTTGTATATTCCCACTTCCTTTCAAAATATTGTTAACCCTTTTTACTCATCCTTCGTTAAGTTATACATTCCCCACTTCCTTTCTCTCTTAGTATATAAGGCACAATTGTTAAATAAACTTTTTCTTTTTAAAACAGCAGTTGGCGCGTGACTTAGAATTGAAAAAACTTCAGTTGTTTGTGGGTTTTCAAATAATTCACTTAAGCTAAAAATCGGAGCTAGTCTACAATTTTGTATAACATAAAAATTACGACTCAGCAACTTGGTGACAATAACAAGATATCAAGTTGCTGAGTTATGTTAAGTATAAGCAAGAATATATGTTTGTGTATAGCTGTATAGATATATAGCTTATAATATGTAACTCGTGCACTCATTTAAACGTATTCGTTTTAATATTGAATATAATGTCTTGTGAATATTAAAACCGCCCAATCATGTGCACTCGTTTTCTCGTTAATTAAAATAAAATTGAAATTCTAATTACATTCGGTAATTAGAAATTCTTAAAAACTATTAAGAATTTTTCATGGCGCCCAAGTAGAGACATCAGTCTAGGCTTCCAAACATGCGGTTACCGAGGTTTAGTGGAAAATATTCTGACTATAAGAATTTTATAAGCCTTCTCAAAAACTTTGTGGACAATGACCACACTTTAACAGATA
>JXPL01023020.1:314-14349 GCA_001015235.1 Sphyracephala brevicornis | reverse complement strand
TACATACAATTAATTTATCTTCTTATTTTATTTTCAGGTAATTAAAAGTTTTCAATTTCAATACTGTACGTAAGTAAACGAAACTCATTTATTATATATATAATTTTATATATTATTTTTTTTACATAAGTACATACATATGTACATATTTATGTAGGGTTTTTCAACAAGAAAAAAAAACGAAACAATATGAAACACAATTTCTTTTGAATGTGCTTTCCAGCTACGTTTTCAAAAATATCACAAATCCGTTGTACCCAATTTTCAAGAACGTTTTGAAGAAATCGGTCCGGAAATCGAGAATACTGTGTTTAATATTGTTTAATGTTGCCAAATCTAATCTTTTCATTGTTAACATAAACCAAATATCTAATGCCCCCTAAAAAAAGAAGCTATCAACTGCGTAAAATTGTAAGGAAATGTTAATTGGACGTTTTTTTATATTTTTGGAGTATTTATTCCTTTTATTCCTTATTCCTACGATTTAAAAAAAAAATTAATTGTTCGAGTTTGGCATTTCATATTAGATTTTTTTTTCCTGAATCAATCTGGTAAGGATATAGATGCTCTTAGGCCACCGCTTAATTAATAGACCCGCCGGGAGGATAGGAGCCAGTTCTCAAACGACTTCTGTTGAAGCTGTAAAAGTAGTGAGAAAAGAAAGCTTACAGCATCTTTTATGTCACTGGCCAGCCTTATGCAGTTTTAAACTCTTAAGAAATACTTCCTAATAAATCTTACAAAAATATAGAGATTGAAATAATTAAAAATCTGTACATCTGTCAAATCAACGGAGGGGCTCTGAAAGGGATATGGTCATAGAGATCATGCGCCAACACAACGAACCAACTACTGGTCCAAGTGGAAGCGAGTCCGTTGGACAGTTTCAACGTATGTACCTAACTTATGTACATAGGTTGTTTGTATTTGAGGTTAGAAAGTAATTTATCATTAAATCTTCAACTTGAATATTATTTCGAAACAGAAATTATTGATGAAACAGGATGTCAAATAAATGACCTCATCAGCACGTCAACTTTTAAAGAAATCTTAAAACACTTAACACGAGCGCCACGCTTTTTTTTCAAGAACGTATGGAGGCCAAGGATTCCATCAGTCTATAAACCATACTAAATATTTACTATTTGATGATATACTGATTGTTCAATAATTGCTTGTGAAAATGCTTCATCGTTTATATATTTTTTTTTATAAAATGGAATTTTAATTAAAATATTTCTTGGGATAAGCAATATCAAACCGATACAAAGGATATGTAAATAGAATAATTGCTATTGATTGTATTTTTTCATCTTATTTATTCCTATATAGATAGGTCCTCGTCTACTTGACCAATAATTAGCACACTTGCATTCTAAAATATGCATTTATGAATTTTATTTCTTTTATACTATTTAGAAAATATTAAGAAAACATTAAAATAATAAGGGTATTCACGATCCAGTGCATATGGTGTTGCATATGCATATTTTATACAGTGATCAACTGCAGAATCCTTGCTTCAAAACCTAAAATTCACAGTCAACCTTTTTAAAATGAATATTTTGAATTGGCATGCTTTTATATTTATAAAATTATATGAAGCAAAAATAAATATTTATAAGTTCTTCGTTATTAAACATACCATATTTACTTGAAAATTACATACATATGTACATACATACTTGTTGCTTTTTCCAAACGCAAAAGTGAATATCGTACCTTCCAGTAAGAATACCAATTTGCGACAGCGTTACCGGCAAAAATACATTGTGTACACTGCTCAGACCCGTTCTCTGAACACAACTTCACGGCTTTCTTCTTCTTGGATTGATGAATTAACAAATTTTTCTTAGGTTTCTTGGAATGTTCAACATCTCATCCACACGAATTTATACAAAGTATGTTTATACCTATATGTATATCGATTGTAAAATAATATTTTTGTTTTTATAAACATGTGTAAGTGGAAATGTTTGTGTAGGTAAATCTTTACCTGTGTTTGTATTTCAGTATTTAAATACATTTCATATTATGTATGTATATTTGCTTACCCGTCTGTTTTGTATGTATAAACACCACTGGTGTTGATATCAAACAATCTACAAAACTAACAAAAAATAAAACAGCACAACTTAATTCCATACGCGTATCAAAATAGGGTTGCCACGCATAATAAATATTTGTTGAACGCGCTTAAATTAAATTATTTTTTGAATAAATTTAAAGTTGTGTTATTTTGATAATTAATTTATCGAAATGCTGTAATGAGAAATATAATAAATGGGCATACTAATCAAGTGAATTTTTGTTTCATAAAAATATGAATAAAAAAATTTGAAATTGCCAAGCAAAAATAAGAACACAATTGACAGGTTCTTAGGTGATTACGTACTTATTAAACTAAAAACAGATATTTTTAAATAAAACACTACACTTTCCTTTTTTAAATAAATATGGTCTTCCTTCAAGCATGAATAACCAGGGAGGGCTACACAGTTTTTGTATTGACGATTGACGAAAGTTTCAAATTGTGGTAACTCTAGTACAAACTTACCTGTAACATTTAATGTGCATACAAATTTTATGTACGAATGATGCATGTGTATTTGTTTAATTGCCAACATTTGGCAACAACCAGGGTTCAAACAAATGGCAATGCTAATGTCGATGAATATTTTTAAAAAGTGAATTTCTTGTATGCGTACATATTATCCGAAAATGAAGATTTATTAACTATTTTTACAGTCACAACTGACTGACTTTGCAAGCGTAGTCTCTTAATTTTTTTAATTCAATTACACATGTTTTTTTAAAATCCAGCATTCGATAAGTTGACAACAGGTAATAAATTGCACATTACGAGATTAGAAGACCAAAACTTAATTTGCATATATTTTCATATGTACTTATGAATATACATACATACAAATACAATACGTTTTTTAAAAATTTTGCTGTTAACTAATAAAAAGTAAATTACTAAAGAGTTGAAAAGTCTTAAAAATTAAAATCTCAAACTGAAACTACTAATATGAAATATTGTAATCATTTGAATCAAACTGCTTAAACTTGGCAAAGCTTTTTTAACTTTCCAGCCTAAATTATTCTTGATTTGGGAAAAATATTTTTTGTTGTTGGTTTGTTGTTCCCGAAATTCTGCATGAACGTTGCCTCATACTTCAGCGAGTCTGCGATGTTGAGTAGAGCATACAACAGTAACTACGGCCGATACAATACGACTTTGTTACTTCATAGGGTATCAAATACCAATACCATTACCAATACTTGAGTAATAAACAAATCACTTTGTCTGGCGTAACATTAACATATACCATAACCGTATATGTATATTGCCACTAGTATATCATTGTTTGTGTAAAATCAGGCATACATACGTTTTTAAAGTGAAACCTCACAACAACGCATTACAAATTGTCGGATGGGCAAATTTGTAGTTTTTTCGCTTTAGTCTTATGTTTCGCTCCTTTCCCATCCCGGTTTTCTTTCTCTTTGTTTTTTCTTTTTAATTTTTCATTTTTACCTGTGCTGCTCATATGAGCCGCGACGCTTAGACGACAACTACAACGTAGCATGCAGCTACACTACCTGTCGTTTATGCTCGGTTTACAAGTATACAATACACATGCTGCTGTCTTCATACTCACATATATATATATCAACTCATACATACATATGTGCAACATATTAACAATACCAAAACAATTTTATGTTTAACGCCGCTACCAACACACAGCCATAAAAGCTATTGTTACTAACACAAACGTACAAATACAGTTGACCACAAATACGAAGTCGAGCAAGACCAAGTCAAAGTCTTGAAATTCGGTTTTGGAATTTTTTCTTACTTTTCTTTGGTTTCAGTACGGTTTCTTAGTTAGTTTCGCATTCGTCAAAATTAAAGCGACGTCGTCGTGGTGCATGTGTGTTCAAATTGATTTGGAATTCCAAACAAATAAAAATAAAATAAAGAGAATTATTTACTGTTTTATTTGTTTATGCTTGCATTTTATATAAATATGTATATATGTATGTAATGAAGTATATTTAATATATAATAAATCTAAAATAAATACATTGTGTTTGAAATGTGAAAATGCATTGTGAAAGAAGTCCGAATAAATCAAGGAACCTTAAAACACAACGAATTTTCAAGTTAAGGAAAGAAAGAAAGTCGAATAATAACAATTTCGTAAAAAGTGTGTGTGGCATCCTTTTAAAAATTTTTTTTTCCTACTGTTTTACAACGTTTTGTGCATTAAAGAATTTTGTACCCACGTGAGCATGTGGTGGAATTTTGCAATATAAACATGAATACTTGCTATTTTGTGAAAATATTTTCGTTGCTCTGACTGACATTGAAATTCAATTTTTTTTATTTTTTTGTTATATAGTATATTTTGTGTGTTTTATTCTATCTACACAGGCGTCTTATGCGCCTTCATTTTAACGTTATTTTTATCAGTGAAAACGTGGTGTTAGCCAGGCGCATCTATGTACGAAGTACTATACGCGTAGTCAACATTGCCACTAACGCCTGTGCCTTTGCCTCGTTTATTGCTTACTCTTTTCATATTTTTACATGTGGCCTACGTACGATTTTTAGCGGCTCCAACAACATTCAACAAGAAAAATCAAATCAAATCTCGCTTGTTTTGTGCTCTTGAATTTTTTAATATTTTTTTATTTTTTTATTTTGGGTAATCGCGATTTTTGTTGTGTTTCATAATTTTATGTATTTTCTTAAATTTTCCTTTTAGCTCATTTTTCTAAACAAAATTGTTTGATTTCGATTTGAACTCTTGCTATTCAGTAGATTTTCAAAAATAAAATTAAAATTAAAAGCTCAGTTCCTATAATTGCAACAATATTTGCGCGGCGGATTGCATAGAAAATTTTTCTTTGTAAACTCAACTTTAAATTTACACAAATTAAAAGGTATGTTTTGTTTAAATTATTGTTGATTGTAATTATTAATTAATGCAGAAAAATAAAATATTACCGGACGTTAATGAGCATAGCCACCATTTTGTGTGGCTGGATCGACAATGAATACCATATAGTATGTATACAAATTGCTTTTTTACTTGCCACAAGTCACATAGCCATGCCTATGTTAATTCGATTGTATTAGTGTACATATGTATGTATTTTATGTATGGTCTCAATTATTGATTAATTATTGCTGACGCGTATTCAATGCTTCTTTTTGGCCACTAACGATTTTTTCCTTATTAACCGGTTTATCGACAGCAGCAACGCAAATGCGGGTAGACTTTGTGAATGCCATAATACGATAGATTGTTGCAATTTGGATGATTAATCAAAACTAGGATTCAATATTTCTATTTTGTTTAAACTTTACATCTGCTGATTCCTCCCAAATCTTGCTGAGTATGAGATTTAGACACGAAATAGTATTGAAAATTATAAAAGTAAAAAAATCATTTAATCAATCAAACTTAAATCTTAACTCTGATTAGGAACCTATTTTTTGATTTTTATATTACAATATTTGAAATGCATTTAATTTCTTATTCAAGTTTTAAAAAGGCATTAATAGTATTTCATTAAAAAAACATTTACTAATTTTGCTTAAATTTATAAATATATCATTTAGTGTAAAGCTTTTAATAAGAAATGTTAAAAAAAAAAAATCTGAATATCAATACGTTTTAGAAAACCAAACTCAAAATTCTTCATTCAAATTGGATACTTTCCTTGCCATTCCATTTCATCAAAACAAATCAGATATCTTTATTTATTTATTTGGTTAATTTTTAAGAGCGACTTTGTGTTTGTTTGTTTTGAAATATTTCAATGAAATTGTTGCATTCGTTTGTCAACAATATTTTAAACTGAAATTGTCACCCATTATGTGGCATATAATTGAATGATTGATCGATCTCGTCTAACTTAATCGTGTGACTGATAGAATGAAAACAGTTTTCATTCTATCACAATGGCTTGCATTGCAACAAAAAGGAAGGAGCATAATTATTTAATGCCTATATTGGAAATTAAAATTTGTGCAAAAACTGGTATTTGTTTATTGTTCCGAACAAATAACGTTTGAAGCAACAGACATATCTTCTTGTGTAATTCGTCGCTAAATTATTGGATTCAAAAAATCTTTTCTTAAGCCAATACCGATTGGCATGTGCTTCCCAGGCAATATTTTTACTCGAACCGTTACGATATACCATTGAAGCTGATCATTGAAATTGAGCCAAATAGACCGATAAACAAATTTACAGAGCAAAGAGTGTTTAGTGACAACTGTTCTGCCTTAATATGTATATTTGATTTATCGTAACTTTTAAGTCGAAGATAGTAAATTTTCATATTGACCTGAGTGCTACTATGTTCGAAAAACGTTGTCAGCTGTCAAAGATCTCTGATCGAGATCTCCAAACAGTGTGACATACACCTTCATTGGGTACCAGGTTACCAAGATATACAAGGTAACTGTGCAGTAGATGAGCTAGTCAGGCAGGGTACTACCGCGGAGATTCCCTCGTATTGGAACTCCGTGGGTATTCCACTTATCTCGTGCAAGCTTCTATTTAAAACTACCATTGATAAAATTACAATGGACATATCTAATGATATATCCACAAATAGACACTCTCGTATACTTCCGCTCAAAATAAATGGGGGGAGTACAAAGAAATTGTGTCATCGCAGTTTACCAGTCCTGACAACTTTAATGGGTATAGNCGCAGTTTACCAGTCCTGATAACTTTAATGGGTATAGTCACTGGTCATTGTTCAATAGGCAGACATACAGCAAATGACTTTTGTAGGAGCTGTCAGGATGTAGAAGAAGAGACGGTTTAACATCTGTTCATGCCTGGCAAAAATCTTTTTGAATGAATCTTCCTAGGTGGTTTAGAGGAAATCACAACAATGGACTTGAATGCGTTATGGGGTTTCATTAAATCCTCAGGTTGGTTCACGGGGTGTTGAAAAAGAGGATCCTCTGTGGCGTCACAACGTGCTAATTGGCCTATGTGCTGGGTGATTGTCTTCCACCTCGCGGCCACTTCTGTCTTTCTAACTTTTCAGTCTAAACTCTGCTGCCTTTATATATTTATTTCATTTAATATATCCGCTTATAGTTTCATATAAACATGCTAAATTGAAATAAGTAAATATAAAATACTTTGTACTAATAAATCTTGTATTTTTAATGGCAGTATTTTCGCTGCAAGTATAGCGAAATTTTTCACTAAACTTGGATTTTTGTAATCGATGCGCAACAAATAATCATACCGTAACGGTTACACATGACTGCGCCTGCTACATTCTACCCAAATAAGCTTTCGAAGATACGTTTGTAGCCAACTGCATTTTCTGCATCTGCATCGACAGCGGCTTGTTTAGCCGGCCGGTGTATCGCTGCCATCGACTACTCCATTAGCTTAGTCCAGCCAAATCATCAAAATAATAATTATGACTGCAATCAATGATATACAAACTGCTGCTGCTGCGCTTTTGCTGTACCATATTGTGCCGTGGTTATTCAGTTTAATATTGTCTGCAAAATGGCTTGTTTTCTTGCAGGCCAAGTCGTGTTGGTTGTGACGTTGTGTTCGCCACTCATTTCAGTTTTTTAAACTCAAACCACAGCAGTAGCCGTATTGGCATAGCTAACGTGTATTTGTAATTAACACTTAATGTACGTGCAAGTGGCACATACTCGTATGTATGTATGTTTACAGCATTTCTTTCACATTTTATCGTCTTCATGTTAAAAAACAAAGGAAAAATCGAAATGAAACGAAAATAAAATAAAACCAAGTAAAATAACATTCCTTGTGTGTTTATATTGGCTTTTGTAAAATTATTTGCAATTTACAAAACGTTACTAATAACAGCGTAACAATATCAGTATAGCACCAGCACAAGCTCCATCACCAGAGCGAATGCAAATATCGGTTCGGATCGGATCAGTTTGGAATAAATTTCAATATTTGTATGTATGAGGAGCAGCGCAAATGTGAGGAAAGCAATAAGCCGTGCTATGCCATGCCTGTAATTGGCAGCGCCTATATGATGGGTATCACCACCTCGCCACCTTTACGAGCAAAATGCAAAAATCAATTATGAAACCATGCCACGCAAAATTCAATTACTTCGACTGAAATTGATTTTTTGTTTGGTATTTTTGAATTACGCTCACATTTAATTGCGAAGCTGAAAACAAATTATTTTCATATATCCAGTGCAGATTCACTTCAAAACAGCATTATTCATGCGAGTATCATTGGTGATGTTAATAAACTTTTTGCACGACATAAATTCATAAATACATGCGAGTTTCGTTTTTTGTCATCAGAACCATTTATGAAACTCTTACTCACGAAGTGTTCGTCCCTCTGAAGATTTTAAAAATATTGAATATATCTTGATTAAGTGCTCTATTTTAATGAGCTGAGCAACTTATTCAAATAAATACCATTTTCTATAATAATGATTAAGTAATTCTTAAGAGAATTTTAATACAAACGGAAACATTTTTTTGAAAGAAATTTTTTTTTTTTATATATTATTATTGAACATGTGTATATATATTGCCTTAAATCACGCCTAGTGTTAACATACTAGTAAAGGGATTTAGAATAAGAACATAATAAGTGTGGCATGTGGCGCCATCTTGTTGGAAGCACATGTCATTGTAAAGTTCATCAAATTCTAGCCAAAAATAGTCTTCCAACGTGGCACGATAGCGAACTCTATTGACCGTAATGTGGCGATAATTATCTTCGACGAAAAAATGATGGTTCCATCATACCTCCGTCATGAAATGAACGCCACACGGTCTCTTTTTGTGGTTGTAATGGAGTCTCTTGAAGTACATGTGGGTTTGATGCTGTCCAATAACGCATATTGACATAGTCGTTAAGCCAAAAGTGAGCTTCATCGCTGAAGATGATTTTTCGAAGAAATTCAGCATTTTCTTTCGACTATAGCAGAACTTAATCGAAACATCGAAACATCTAAACATCTAATATTGAATATAACACAGCTTGTCTGGTGGGTCAAATGTTACGACCGAAAACTATCGACTCAGAATTTCGGTAGTACTTTTTAATCATTTCAAACCTTATTCGTTATTGAGCTTCACCATGATAAAAATTTGATCCTTGACTGACGATTTGGCGTTACCAGATTATGAAAAAAGTTTAGAAAACCTGTTACATAATATTATTTCAATAACTTTTCTTATTGGATACAATAGGTGGAGATTCAATCTACGAGTACAATTGCAAATAAGGGAAGCTTCCGGATTTATATGTAGTACCAGCCTGCCTATATGTTCATGCAAAGTCATGTTGGTTTACTTAAAGTTTGATTACGTTTGTTACCGGATGGATGGCGAGGTCTCTGTTGTGCTAAATTTTCAAATGCTCTCTATCGGTGGTGAGCCTCACCAATTAATATTATTAAACATAGCAAATAATTTATAAAATAAAACAATCCCATTTGTACTTTGAATAAATAAGTGAGTCCCAATTCAATAGATTATTACTACCAATAATGATGGGGGGTTTTTTTTTTTGGTATCCCGTATTATAAATATGTTCGATGTTTCATTATAAAATTTGTGTTTTAATTTTAAATATTATAATTTAAATTAAAAAATAATTTTATTATTACTATTTACCATATAAATAATATTTCTAAAAATTAATTTAAAATAATATTCTAAAAATGAAATGGAATGGCAAAATGGAATTCAACGGATTTAAATGACACCATATTCCATCATTAGTGACATAAAATTGGCGTTAATAAAATCATTGTTGCAATAAATAGTTTTTGTTTTATTAAGAAACCAATTTTAGCGGTCTTATTGAAAATCCTATTATTAATTCAAATATCCCACTAATTGGTTGTTATTTTATTTTTGTTTTTCCTTTAAGTTTCGCATATAAATATGCACAGTGTCAAACCGCACATATTTTATACATACATATATATAATAGCAAAATTTAATTATGAAACACTTATTCAATAATGTCATTGACATCAATAACCTTTACCTAAATACCGATTACCCAAAGTTTTTATATAATGCTTAGTGGTACATACAAATATTTCATCTTGTAAAAAATCATGCTTTTCTCTTTTAAATTCAATATATGTTCAAAATTTTTTATTTAACTTTTAAATATTATACAATCACTTAAGACTTCGATATAACCGTGTGTCAAATATGTAATTAACACTAATTAATCATAATTCAAGCGAAATCATTTTGTATAATTTCACACAGTTTGCCACAGACCAACCGAGAGCATTAAAAACTAAATACATTTCGATAGTGAAGAAAAATCCACTGATGAAGTTTTAAAAAATATATAGTATATATGTACTCGTATATATTTCAATATATAAAAATCAGCCTTGAACTTGTAAGCGTATTTGTGGTGGATGATGGAATGGCTTGTCTGCCAGTTGCTGCTGGTCTGGTATGCTGCAGACCAAAAAATTACAATTGAATTTTTCTCAGTGTATAGTAAGGCGTATATAATGTAATACATAAAAAATAATTGTACCTGTTAGTGCGTCTGTGTATTGAGTAACTAAATTATATGCTACAAAAGAGTGTGTGTATACGTTTGTTCTATTAAAATTTACAAGTATTTTAGATATTAATGCACAGCATAGCATAATTTTGTCTAAACCCATTAGACCTTGAAGAAATGAAACGTCATTTCCGAAAACGGCAGAATATCTGTGTGTGGCGTTACAATACATATACATTTTAAAATTGTTCATATAATGTACACATATTTCGTAATGCTTTGTTGTACTTTTCCACTGAGGTACAGAATGAGCAATCCATAATTGCCGACATCCATTTTTTTCGTTGGCTTAAATATAACTTATTTAATAAATGAAACATTGACTTTCAAATCATCTTTCAAATAGCAAAGTATTTTTTGTCTTTAGATTTCAGAACGAAAACAATTTTGATGAATATATGTAATTATATTCAAATCTAATTCATTGAGGAAAGTGTGTGATTCGTACAGGTAGAAAATTTAATGCAGGAAAGGTAATGACTAAATACATAAATGCATATGTTGGAGTATTTCTACTAACCGAGAAATAGTATTAATGGGAAAAATGTTGCAGCCAATTAGGGAATTGTTTTATGCCTGAAAGTTAAATAAAAAAATTACACAAGTTTAATATTTTTAAAATTTTTATTATTAACTTTAGAATTTCGAAAAAAAAGGCTATTCTTTTAACTCTTACTACCTCGTTAGTGATTGCACTTGGTTGGATCCAGCGTCGTTGAACGTCTCATTGTTTTTTTTGTTTTCCTAATATAAAACCAGTTCAAGTGGAAATTTCGTTTTCTTGCAGACATACGTAAGAATATTTTTTTTTGCTTTCTTTAAAAGATTTTCCTTTTTTTTAATCTACTTGGTCTATATTTCATAAGATAACTGTCCACGCTCATACGTTTTGTATTGACTTTCCTGTTCTTACTCCTTTTTATTTTTATTATTTCATTATGAGCAACAACTATTTTTTTTTGTTAGGACTTAATAATACTTGAATCAAAAAACAACAAAAAACAGCTTTGCAACCTTCGCTTTTCGAGGTTGTGCAACACTTGGACGAAACGAGTTTTTCTTCAATCCAGTTTTTATTATCATAATTTCCTAGTTTAGTTTTTCTATGAAAATTTCTTTCGTACACACTACACACTCATTCGCTCTTTTGCACTTTCAAATGAACATATGCATGTACATACGTGTACGTACCATATATGTATATATGTATCTGTGTTCCTCATTTTAGTAAGGCATCTGAATTTTACCATTGCACGAGTATGGCACTGGCACCATTGTTGTTAACCTTGTTTTTCGTAACCATGTCGTTCGTCCTATTGCCTTTTTGTGTTTCTACTGCTCTTTGACTAATGCTGCCTTGCCTGTTCACATTATCAAAACAGGTGTAGCAATTTTCTTTTTTGATTCCGGCATAACTTGTGTACATTATAGACCGATTGCCAGACCAGCTTACACATGTTTCTTAGTTTGTCTTTTCTTTCTACGAAATTTCTTAATATTTTAAGCATAATTTATTTATAATTTTATTACTGCTGTCTTGGCGAAACAAGTTTCCGTTTCCTCATAAAAGACTTGTAACAGTGCTTGCATTCAAGGCAGTAGTGAAAATCTGTGTGATGTGGAATGCAAGCAGCATAATATTTGTCCTTGAAATAAAAGCATAGCCTTAGTTTAAAAAAATAGAAAAGGGGTTTTAATGCGAGCGCTACAAATCTTCAATAATTACATTTTCCATACATGACCGATTTTTATATGCCAGTTGTAGAAGAAAATTGTATATAATTAATGAAGGAATATATATGTAATCTACTTTCTGAAAAGACTTTCAGTAGCATGCCATTGATATTTGTTATATTTTTTTCCTGTCTGGTATGTTAGAATAATAATAAAATTTTATGATTTTGTAATAAATAAAAGAAATTAGAACAAGGGTGGGCGAACGGTCGATCTTGAATAGTTCGAAAGTCGATTGCAGACATTTTAAATAATTTACTGGGTTAATTTCAAATCTTTTAGTTTAAACTGTGTAAAAAAAATTTAGCAGATATTGTTGGTACTGCAAAATTGATTGTTTTTATCAGAATGATTTTTTGCGATTTTTCCATAAAAGTAGAAATCCGATAAAAGGAAAGACGCGTGGTGCAGATATTATACCGACTTTTATGACATTTATGCAAAAATATGATGCATAATGATATTATGGATTTGGCAGTGAAAATTGCAAATTCGATAAGAGTGCGAAGTTTAAGGAGGCGTCTATTCCGCAGTCAACTTGAAGACAATGACTCGGAATATGAAGATTTACTTCTTTTTTGTCATGTAAGGTGGCTCAGCAGAGCAAGCTTTTTGGAAAGATTTCTAAATCTTTTGCCTGATATTGAATTTTCGGACACATTGGGAGAAAAACATGAACAATTGCAATAGCATTTCTTACGAATTTTATGGGCCATTATAACTCGCTTAATTTACATTACAAAGAAAAGGAAAAAATATTATTGAGTTGTTCAGTTCGGTAAATACTTTTAAAGCAAAAATAAATTTTTTTTGGTTTCATATTCAAAAAGGAAAAATTTTAAATGTTTTCCATATTTAGAAAAATGTTTTGTTCTGAATTGAAAAATTTTTCAACCAATTGAGAAACGATTTGTAAATCTCAAATATATATTTCATTAAATCTAGCGCATACTTTTCAATTGAATTCATCGGATATATAGTTAGCAATTTTAACAATACTTTCAGATATGATTCTAATAGCACGTGCAAATGAAAATAATTTTTGGAATATATATATATATATTCGGAAGAAAAATATCCATTATTGAAATCAGTGAAATCGCTGAAACAGAGTTTTCTCAAATGAAAAACATCAAATCGTAAATTAGGAATTCTCTCACTGATGACCACTTAGCGGCATCTATTGAATTGTGCATCAGTGATTACAAACCGAATTTTACAAGACTGGTTCATGAAATGGAATGTCACGCGTCTACAACAGAAAATGAATACAAAATATTTAAAATACGTTACATAAAATAGTAAATAAAATGTATTAAATAAATTATTATCAACAAAGAAGAAAGAAGAACATTTTTATTTGTTTTTAATTTGACCCATTTTTCGAAGTCGTTCGCACATAAATAAGAAAATTTTATATCGAATATACTAGTATTAAGTTTGCCCACCCCTGAATTAAACTATTTGTTAAATAAAAAACTTTAGCTATATTAATTACATAATACAAAATTGATTAATAGATTTAAATTTGCAGCATGTCATTACAAAATTTTGGAAAAGACTCATCTAGAAAACGAAACAATACAAGTACTTATATATATAAAAATAAATAAGTGCAATATATTATTAAAACATTTCTTTTAAAGTATTTCAAACATGAATAAAACAATTCATCGAATTAATCA
>JXPL01022943.1:4204-15266 GCA_001015235.1 Sphyracephala brevicornis | reverse complement strand
AAATTAAAAATTTTAAATAAATTTCAACACATATGTATATACAAATACTAACGAGCATTTACTAATATTTTAGAAATTCGAGAGTGAATGAGTACTTTTGTTGTATCTACATCACCAATCGAACAATTGTTTCGATACTCGAACAAATAATTTTAAATGCCGAGTATGCAAGTCATCATCGTGGTTATGGAAGATGATTTTTCTTGCCTCCCCCATAGAGCACATGATAACAAAGCACGAAGCAACTGCTAATGATTTTTTCTTTTAACTTGCTAACATCAGTTCATGCATGATAATTCATATCAATTTCAGCTTTGACCTACATTTTATATACTACATATTTCAATATAGTTCCTACCTAAAACAAATAAAAACACATAATATGCGAATCGCTGTTTTCCGCTTTATTTATTTTAAATAGCAGTTCTATTTTTTTTTTTCAATGAATATTGTAATTTTGTTCAAAATGTGGTTATGTTTACATTAGCAAATAAAATTGGTTTTTATATACTATTGAAAACTGCATTATTTATAGCACTAGATTGAAGTGTTTAAACTTGTACCAATTTAGTGAATAATAATGAATTATTCATTGTCTTAAATTAGATTTAATGTTTATTTTGTTCATAATTAAGTTGATTGATTATTGGTTATTTTAAATATTTGAAAGATTTACTAAACAAATCAGATACAAAAAAAAAATGTTTAACGAAATAAATCTAAAATTTTACTATGTTCAATTAATATTTTTCAGTTAGCCGTTAATTTGGGATAAATTGTTGTCAGGATGTTTTTTGTTATACGATTCGTAATATTTGATTTTTAAAGTTAATTTTAAGTTTATAATTTATGTATTAATATAATATTGCTACGGCGCATAGCATTCATTTGATTAGTAACTGTAAACAATTGTTTTCAGTTACACACACAATATAAAAGCTATAAACAATGAGAGCACCGGCAATGTTTAATTGATGATAATTAATTCTAATTTGTATATTAATTAATTTTTTTTAATTGCAAAGGAGCATAATATTAAATATATTTATCAGATGTATAATTTTGTAATTTTTGTCAATCCTCGTTATGAAATGTTAAGAAAAAATGTGTTCTAAGTTTGTTCTTTAATCTTCATCGTCCTCAGACTCAGCTTCTTGGAGCCAGGTTAACCAATTGTTTACTTGGAAAAGAGCAGTTCCTTTGCCTGGGTATTTTTCGGCTACATCATCTTTCCATGTTATAAATGGCTCTTCCTCTATTACTTCAGCTTCATAAAGATATTTGAACCAACGGCAAAGCATTCCTGTATAGTAAAACAATTAGTAACTAAAATCCACTGTTGCTTAAGGACAGACTTACCCTTTGGAAAGTTTTCGTTGTAGCAAAATACTTGCATTGCATATACTGCGACCAATTGTAATTCTACGTTACCGTTAAGGAATGTGCACAGCACTTGGCAATATTTCAGCAACAAGTTTTCTTCTTTTTCAATTAACGACTTTTCAGGATGTTGCTTGATATCAGTGCCTTCGGCCAAAGTTGTTTCCTATGTAAAAAAAATAATTATAAATGTTTACTTTTGAAGATTTTATCACTTTCTTACCAGTGTTACATATTTTAGTATAACTGTGATCAGTGCATTGATAAAGCCCGTCTCCTTGTGATATTTTGGATCAACATTTGTTTTAATCCACTTATAAAATGCACCAGGATTTGCATCCGTAGTCAACTGTTTTAGCATTTCGGCTTGTACTTTCAGCAGTGGATAAAGGAAAGCCAAATTGCGATCATCTAAGATCTCTGCAAGACGAGGTTTGTTGCGGTCTGCTTCAGGCAAGCTGTTTATAAGATCTACTTTGCTGCAGCGGAATTTCTCTTCAAGAGATTCTTTGCCAATAGTTTTATGAAGCTGTTGCAAGACCAAAAGGAAAAGTGGGTAGTGTTGGCCATTGTCAGTATAGTTTGCAATTTCATTTAATTTTATTAAGTTAGTATCTCCAACTGCTTTGCATAGCAAATATGCGACGTGAGTTGCGATACGTGGATTTAAAGCTTCACGTTCGTTCATTTTGTTTGTCACTTGCTTGAAAACTTCAACAAAAACGTTTGGTTTAATCTTACACTGTTTGCGTATTGCTTGCAAGACTGATACCACACGATCCAAATATTTCTCCTCGGCCTTATCGAGCACATCCATTATCAGATTTATGAATACATCTTTCATGCATTTTTCCGGTACCTTTAATTCAATAAAACCTTCGACTAGTTCATTTAATTGTTTTTCATTGGTAACGCCATCTTGTACTTCATCCTCATCCTTGATCNTGTTTTTCATTGGTAACGCCATCTTGTACTTCATCCTCATCCTTGATCTCTTCATAGAAGAACTTCTCTTTCACATAAACAAAGGTTTTCTTGAGCACCTCTTCCTTGTTAAATGCTTTGTCCTTCTTTTGTTGTTTTGCAGAATTATTAGTGCCTGCTGCTTGCCTCTCAACTGACCCTTGCTTTGTCACTAACTGGTCCAATGATGAACCAGTTGATTTCTTTTCACCCATTGTTTGCGTGTGACTTTCAATGATTTCATTACCATTTGATTTCTCATTATTTAGCATAGAAGATACAAAGTTTGGCGATGATGATGTAGCTTTTAGACCTTTTTCATAAGCATGAGCCACGTGAGATTGTAAGCTTTTATTATCATATTCGGCAGAAGGTGTAGATGATGGTCTTGCCGGATTCATATATTGAGTTGTTGGAGTTCCCAACAGCGGATATTGTGAGTTTGACAACTGCGTTTCTCTATTATTTAGACTATTGATGTGGGAAGCATTACCGCTACCGATTATAGGTGTAGAAATGGGCAGCATTGTTGGTAATTTGTGATTTTGAAAAGCTGCTTTAAATAGCAGTGAGTTTGGTGCTGGACGCATTTGTAAGTTTTCTACTGGATCTTGATTGGTCGACATAAGATTGCGTTTAAAGCGTGGTGCCATTTCTTTGCTGGTTATTTGTCCAGTGCCAAATTGAGAATTTATTTGCTCTCTGTTGTTATGTGGACCAGTGCGCATATCGTCACGATTGATGTTCGATGCATTTTGATTGTTGTGTTTATTGAAACGGTTGTTGTAGACGTTACCTTGATTGTTTCTTTCCCTATTATTATAGGGTCTATTCATGTTGTTGTTATTAAACCTTTAAGAAAAACACAGTTGCTAATAAATGAAATAAATTGATATAATGGAATTGTTATATAGTGTACTTACGGTGACATTATTGGCGAGCTTCCAGTTACACTCATATTACCAAACATATCATTGAATCCTGGTTGCAAATTCAAATGGAGTGCGTTCATCCAATTATCGCCATCACGATTATTGTTACGCATATCTCGATTCCTATTCGCAAATGGAGTACGTATGATTGTGTCATCATCTGTACGAATCTGTTTAATAGGCACAGGTCCATCCGTGGTTGCTATTTTTCGGGGTACCCAATTATTTTCGCGCAATTCAATTACATCTTTTAGCATGAATCGGATTCTGGGTGGATAGTCATTAGACTTTGATCGACGTTCCAATTTCTCAAAGTATTGATTCATCAACTCTTTGCCCTGTTCTGAATCCAAGTTCTTGCCGCAAGTTTTAAGCAATTGCGCCAAGCATTCCATATCTTCGCACATTTCTTGTGGGGTTGCCGATCGTTTCTTTTTCTTGTCCAGGAGTACATTAATACATTGGTGCAATACACTCTTTGATAGCATGTCCAATTTATTAAGTTCTCCGATGAACTTGACATTACCCAACATCCTTTGTTTTGCCAAATGGCGACGTTCCTCTTCGTCGGATTCATTTTCAACATTTGCTTGTGGTCTATGAACTTTATTAAATTGATTATTAGTATCGTTATCAAGATGATCGCGATGAAGACGGTTATTAAACTTATCGCGACAAACTGCAATTAACAAAAACAGGAAAGAGCTGGAATTGCTTGGATCTTTTTCAAATGATGGTGCTTCTTTTGAAAGTCGTTTGCACAACTGTGCATACATAGACGAGTATTTGGGCTCATCCAAAGCTTTGTCAAATATCAATAGAATTATTCCTTTTAAAATTACAAGAGAATTTAAATCCAGTTTTAATAGTTCATCACTGAGTTCTTGGAATTTTTCTGGAGTCAATTTGTTAAGAATACCACGAACCTAAAAAATATTCAGATATTTTATATTTTCACATAATTTTTTTTTAACTTACCTTTCTGAAGACGGCGTCATTTTTTTCACTTTGAGTAAGGCCATGTTTTGGGCGCAATGATGGTGGTACCCAGCGTCCATTGGACGATGGTGGTGGTGTGGAAGCCTTAGTGGGTTGTTGTGCCGCAAGGCTTGCGTTCGGTGAATTTGGCGAGTTTCCGCGAGATGACGATGATGTTGAATTTATTGAAGATGATTGGTTGGAATTTATAACATTTCCTGCACGAATAGGTGGTGAACGGTTATTATGGTTTCTGTTTTCAATTGGTGCACGATCGTAGTTATCAAATCCACTGTTTTGGCGTAAGGCTGATGGTGGCAGTGAAGAGCCGCCTGATTCCACCTGCTTATATCGGCCGTTTTTGGACCGCTCTAAGCTGTTAGTGTTATTATTACTATTATTTCCAGTATATCGTGAACGTCCAGATTCTTCGTAATCGCGATAATTATTACCGTATTCTTCACGTTGAGTTGAGCGTAAGTTTACATTATTTTCATTGGGTCCCCGGGAATTGTATGATTTATTATTGTAGTTGTTGTATCCAGCGTGTGCGGAGTTATTGTATTGCCGCTGTTGTCCGTTATTTCCATTTCCGTTTTCAAATCGGGAATTTTGTTGGCGATAGCCACCTCCAGAAATTGAGTTTACATTGCGGTTGTACCCGCCATCATTTGATTGGTAATTTCGTCTACCGTCCAAATTCGGTACACCACGTCCACTAGACTCACTAATCAGAGAGCGTCCAGTGTTATTATATGCACCGTTGCCAGATCCTCCAGTTTGGCCGACTTGTCCCAAGTTGTCACTATTTTTGTTATAGTAACGCGACGACGACGAATCACTCTGGTAAGATCGTCGAGGCCGTGGGCTTACGTCAGAATCGTGTTGACGAATTTTGGCGGAATTCTTATTAAAACCTGTAGAGAAGTGTGTGGAAGCGCTACCTGCTCCAGATCTGCCACCAATTTGGCTGTTCGAATTATTTCTAGCTTCACCGGATGTGGGGGAGCCAATGTGGTTTCCACCGTTTTTGTAACCAATGTTTGTCTTAGGACGATAACTGGTGTTACCTGGTGCAACAGTCTTATCAATTTTCACCAAGTTTTTCAAATTATTAAACGTATCTGTTGCAGTTGTTATAGGTAGCAGATTAGCACTTGTATTGAGTAGTGTTTTACCAACAGTTGGTGTTGGTGGGGATTGGCCACCGCAGCTGACGCTTACGCCGCCGCCGCCTCCTCCTCCTCTGTTGCTACAGTTAATGTTAAAATGCTCAGTATCAATGGGGTGAGCCGTTATTGCTATTTTCAAATTACTGCCGCCGATGCTAGTATCACCGGTGCCGCTGCTTCCCTCAATGATGGTTGTTGTAGCGTTCCTCTCGTAAGCTATGATGCCTGCTTGATCGTTGGGTGGGAACCAACGTTGTCGTGGGTCGTCGTAAGACTGTGAGAAATGATCGATTATCGTTGGATGAGGAATNNNNTAAGACTGTGAGAAATGGTCGATTATCGTTGGATGAGGAATGGTGACAAATTTTTTGTAATCGGCGCGTGGGAAAATTTTTACTTGTTTTGATTGGTTTGTTATTTTCTTTATTGGTTTGTTAGCAATAGCGCTTTAAATAGTTGATAACGCACAAGACTTTTTAAAAATATTATTATAGTTTGTGATTTTAGCTAGCAAATTTAAGAATACGCGATTAGTAATATTTTTTTTTGGGACGTAGATCAATGACGTAACAAAATACAAATATTTCACGTAGGGATCAACAAACGTATAAGATAAATATAAATATATTTTTTATTTTCTTTAGATAAATGTTCTAAATTAATTAAAATTTTCGTTTTCAGAGTCCAAATTGCCTTGCACAACAATATTGTTTCTAAAAGAAAAATAAAAAGCAAATAAATTTTTTAAAATATGTTAAAAAATCAAATCTAACTTTGTTATTAATTAAAAAATGTCTGATAAAAATATTGTCGTTTATTATTTACCCTTACTATTTTTCTACAACAAATTAACTTTTTGTAATAAAATATATAAAACAAAGAAAAATTATTTCTCTTCAGTAGCAATTTAGTTAGTAAATGTGTGCACTTGAATGTCTAGTTTTGAACTAGTGTTGCCAGACTCAAGTGTAGATTTGTTTGTTTAAGGTCATTGTTACTAGATCTTTTTTCATATATGTACATACATATATATATAATCAAAGTAACTCTAAGATGACATATTAATTAACTAATAACACATTGTTTTGTAAACATGCGAATATTTTTTAGTTAAAATAATACAACGAATATATGCATATAAATTTATATAATTGTTGTATAACGAACCTTTAAGGCCAATAAAATAATTAATTACATAAACAAAAGTATGAAAAACGTACGACTTGCAAATCTCATGTGATGAATAATATTAATTGAATTCTAGAATTATACTCAACTTTATAAACTCATTTTCAAAAGCACATAAAGATATTAAAATTATTAGCACACATATATACAATTTAATTTACAAATTTGTTTTGTATATCTTTACTCCATACATTTTATAATTATCAAACAAAAATTTCTAAATGCTGATGTAAACATGATAATCTTCGAAATCAAGGTGGCAACAATGAAGTGAATCATAAGTCGTTTACTTGTTATATTTCTTTGTTTTCCGAACAACCTCAAATGCAAGGTAATTCACTTTCTGCATCATGGTATACACAGCACAAAATATTTCCTTAAATTTGGGGTGGGTAAAAGGTAAAGGAGCAATAACCCGACGAATGTTATACATAAATGTCTCATTTTTTTGAAAATTTAAGATATAAAAAAAATGTTGCAGTAGATAAAAAATATTCAGAATTATCTTTCAACATTTTTTATATATTTCTAAGTACATAAACTCCATTAGTCACCCCTAAGTATTTGTAAAAAAAAAAACACCCCTCTGATGTTTCTCGAATATAGAAATAAAATCCCCAACTGCGTATGATTTTGACCTCAATTCAAATTTTGTGCTAAACTCTTATCGACAAAAAACGACAAGTGACGATTACAAAGTTTCTCAACTATCGCGAATAAGTTTGCATTTCACTGTAAATTACTACTTGTAAGGCCTTTCTTTTTATTAGAAAAAAATATACATATGCACAAAATTGTAGATTTTCAACAGTTATGAGTTGGCATGCATATATACATATATACACACACACACACGCAAACACATTCACATTTTGGACAAAGAAATGGCTACAATTATATGAGACCAGACAAATAAAAATTGAAAAAAAAAATCAAATGAAGCTGAGCAGCACCTACGGTACAGCAATAATTTTTCCGACGCCATTTTGGATAATACTTTTAATCAATTTATTTTTTTAAGGCGTTTCCTGCAGTATTTTTACTTATTAACTTATAAAACTTATTTATACTATAAATGCAAATATGAGAGCATTATTTACTGTTATTTTATGCAAGGTTATAAAAAAAAACCAATAATAATTATTTAATATTTTACCTTACGACGACAACGACAAAAATTTGGTCCAAAAAAAGTTATTGTAAAACTTGCACAAAAATAATGAAAAAAAAATTTTGATATTCCTATTTCGAAGTTTTATCATGTTTATGTCAAAATGAAAGTTTTATAATTCAATACTTACTCTTTTAAATTTATTAATTTAAATGTGCACGAAAAATGAAACTCACTTTCCCAACAAGGCAACGAAATCACTATGAAACGAGAACAAAATGTTCGCTAAATCAAGTAGCGAATAGAGTCTCGAAGCTATGTTTATTGGTAACATGCTTTTAGCGCTGCCATCGTTTAAATTGAAAAATATAATTTGCAAAATGTCACTAATGTGGTATATCTATGTATGTATGTTGAACATAAAATTGTATAGCATGTTATATTATATATTTTATATTATATAATTAGATTATATAATTAGATGCTGTAATAAATATTGTATATTATTGTTAATCTGTAAATATATATGAATACATAAAACAGTTATATTAATCTTGTGAAAGTATTATTCAATTTTTTGCAAGTAAGCGATATTAAAGTAAAATTTGTATATATATAAGTTTGTGGGAACAATTTCGATTAAAATTGCTTTATTTTACACATAGTAGTGGTANTGGCTCTTGATTCTGGCGATATTATATGTATCTGGGCCATGCTAACTTAGATTCAACGCAATCCCAGCTTCTTATCATGAGTTTCCAAGGGNTGAAATGCTCGATCGTTTCTCTTTCAGCGACCTGCTTACAGCTTCAACAATGTGTATTGAAGAGTTAGCCCAGGTCCCATCATAAGTTCNTTATATGTATCGGGGCCATGTTAACTTAGATTCAACGCAACCCCAGCTTCT
Source organism: Sphyracephala brevicornis (assembly GCA_001015235.1). NCBI lineage: Eukaryota > Metazoa > Arthropoda > Insecta > Diptera > Diopsidae > Sphyracephala > Sphyracephala brevicornis. Next base: position 6,635 of record JXPL01022943.1, on the reverse strand, counting down.
TATCATGAGTTTCCACCGGCAAGTGACCCGTCAAGACAGCGATAAGTCATGAAACCTAGATTCTTGGCTTTCTTAATTGGCTCTTGATTCTGGCGATATTATATGTATCGGGGCCATGTTAACTTAGATTTAACGCAACCTGCAGTTGTGGTCCATTTGGTATTGGCAGTCAAAAGGAAGAAGCCTTGGACACCATTGTAGACTGTCTTCAAGGGAGTTAGAACATTGTTCTTCGCCGAAGACAGTTCCGCTCCAATCCTCGCTAATTCATTCGCAGCAGAACATATACACACGAATACATATGTATGTACATACATATATCAAAGTAGAGAATGCTAGAATTTAATTTTAATAGTATTTTAATTTATTTCAATGTAATTTATAAATAAAAATTATAAACAGGTTTCAATTCTTTTTACTCAAATTGTTTAAAAATCCATTTAACTCAATTTTTAATTACAGTATTTACATATATACATATATTGTATATTGTGTATATTGTATATTGAGTAATAGTTAGTAACAGGAGAGGAAGCAGCTTATGTTGCATCTCTAAAAATAAGTTAATTGAAACTGGAAAGCTATTGCTTATACCAAAACTGTTTAATATATTTCATAATTGCAAAAAGTTGAGTCGTGTATTTTTTGTATTCTAATGTATAATAATTCTTTACCATTTATTGCTAATACATGAGTTTATTTCAAAATTTGCTAACTTGAGTATTATTGCAATCTGTTAAAGTTTTCTAATATGTATTTATGTATATGTAGATATTTTCAAAAGTAAAAATCTTAGCTGGAACACGTGTTTTACGATTTTTAATAAATTTTATTTATTAAAATATGTCAAGTGCTTAGAAATTTAATTAAAATTTCATTGCTTCCACTTTCCCCTTTTTTCTCTATCTCTTTCCTTTTCCAACCGTACGATGTCATGGTAATTGTATTTTATTAAAAAGCCAAATATACACAATTATTGTGCTCTGCCAGCATTACCACTACTAAAACCACTTGACAGTCTACCCCATTACATTCATCGTTCAGTATTTATTTGCTTTTTAATAAAACAGGTGCTCGACCTTTGCGTAGCCTGGACTGACGTCCACACATACGTTTTTCATAATATAGCATCTTTTATCATTTAATTTCACATTTCATTTCGCACCCTTACTCAAAGCAAACTGAAGGAAAAGCGAAATGCCATACAAGCGTTCAAAATCAAAGGATGCTTAAACATAGAACAACCCTGAACTCATAAAATAATTTAAAGTGAAATGTACCTTTGGCCCTTGCAGACGCATGTATGGATTGTATGTTCATGCAAAAATATATAACTGTGTATGTGTACATGCCACAAGAAAAAAGTTGTCATTTTTCATTTAACTCTGAACTCAGCTTATTTAAATTTTCGCCAAAATCCTTAATTTGTTTCCACTACAACAATTAATATTAAGCATGAGCAAAGCTAGTGTCGACCATCGAACATTGAGCGAATTTTTAAATGCTTTGTGATTGCTTTGCTGACTTTGGTTCATGTTGGTTTTCATGAAGCTCATACTACACTTAAAAAAATTTTTTCAGAATTAATGTCCTTTTTCAGTACACAATGGCAGTGGTAGAGATAGAGAGCCCTACNATTTTAAATCGCGATTTATGGTGTGCATTTTGCATACTAACTATTTATACTAAATTTCAGCAAGAGTTGTACATTTAGTTGTACATAGAATAACGCGGTTCTGAAGTGAAAGGTAAGTGCAAAATTGAAAATCAAACTCGGCCCAAGTGTGCTACTACCGGCTGATATATAATAATCAATATATTATAGAAATATTTATTTTTTTATTTCATTTTTTTAAATTTTTTTATTTTTACTTTTTTTTATGAATCTATACTAATGAATTAGCATAAAATCCAGTGCAGAAGTGGGAGCTGCAGAGGCTATCGGCTCAATTTATGGACATATATTTTTGTTAATTATAAGCAATGCTACTTGAACCAAGGCAATTAAATCTTATACTCTATATATTTTATTTATTTATTTACCAAACAAGGTATTATCTTATTTCTAACATTAAAGTATTAAAGTATACTTATTATATACTTAAATTAACTAGGTTTTTAATTTTTTTTTGATTTGTTTTTTATTTTCTTATATTTCTCACCTTNGGGTTCATTACTTGCATATGTAGTATGGTGCAGATATTCAGTTTACAGTCGAGTATTATTGGGACATTGAATAAAATTTTGAAGAGATATATTCGCTATTAATATAATTTTAATAAAAATCAGATTTCCATTTCTATTTTGAGATCTCTGTTTAGTAATAATTCTTGCTTCTTTNTCACCTTAGAAATCAAAACAAAAAAGAAAAATGAAAAAGAGGAGAGGAGAAGAGAAGAGAAGGAAGGGTTATCAATATGGAAAAGATATG